>APFE030984413.1:37349-38981 GCA_000404065.3 Pinus taeda
CTCCTTAAAGCGTGTTAACACCCAGGTTGTTCTCTTTGACTCCTAAGAGAATACGGCCGGGGTAACCACTAACCAATCTTTGGGCTACAGCTTCTAGCCTAGCTGCAGTCAGAGAGGGCTCTCTCTTTGAGGTTTGTCACTACTTTCAGTGAGGGTTTTTTAGGCTAGTTGTGAGGTAAGTTTTCGGTATTTGCTGTGTATTTGGTTGGGAGGATGCTTCTGTTTCCTCTAAAGTATATCAACATGGAAGATTAATCCATTGGGCAATGGAGTCTAGGAGTGTTTTCTCTTGAAGTCTTGATTTTGGTGAGGAGGAAAGCTACAGGGCCTGTGTGCACTTCATGGAACAAACCGTGAAATTTTGATAGTGATGCATATACAACTAGTAATGAGCAATGAAGATTTCGTTACTTTAGGCTGTATATTTGTGAAAGAGGCATGTCATCTAAGAGCAATCACTTGAATTCTTAAAACAACAATGCACAGTAAGGATATGGCTTAAAGGTAGCATTCAAGAATTACACTTTAAACACTTTAGCAGAAGAAAACATACGAGGCAGTTCAGATTGAGCTCAGGGTAGTGAATGACTAAATCCTGAGGCTATCCTTTTTCTTTACTGTCTAGAGTTTTAAACACAGAGGAAATACGAGAAACAGGAAATATGAGCAACATATGGAATAACTGGAAACATTCATAACGTAATGAGCCATGAGAAAACTTATTGAGTCATGTAATGAACAGGAATCCTGCAACTTTGAGCCACACACCATCAAGAGACCAAGAGAGAACACCTCATTGAAGAAATCCCACTGCCTTTGTATTAAACTGTCTGAGAAATTTACAATATCAGAGTAGCAGAGAATATCTCAGAAAAGAAAAATCTTACATCCGGAGTCCAACCCCTCTAAACAAACGCGAGGGGGAATATATAGAAGTTTGTCTACAAAATATCTCAGGAATGAGGTCATCTGAGGAAGAAATATCTATTACACTTGTATAGATAAAGCAGATGAGAAGTTATTACAAGTATAAATGATAGTAAAAGCTTTTAAATGCTGTCAGAATGGCTTTTTGCCCTTTGAATACTGCGGACTTTAATCTGCGCCGTTCTTCATGAATGAAGCATTAAAGTGTCTTACTGCCTTTGATTGTCTGTATCTTTCTTGACTCTGCCACCTGTACCTGCTGATGTTGTTGTTGATGCTGAGTACCTGTGCTGAGTTGGCTCAGTGTCTCTATGCTTTCTGTCGTGTCTTTGCCCACCTGTAAGTGCAGCGTTGACTGTGTTGCTACAAAAATTGTTTTCCTTTTCACCCCTGATTCAAAAGTAGTTTTACCAAGTCCTGCCAATTATCTGGGTGAGGAAGTTGATGCTTCAAAATTAACCCTACGGTCTCATCAGTTTCAGTATACTTATAAAAATCGGGAGGTTTATCAAATAAATGTGCTACCTCATTTTTAATAAAAAACAAATTGTCTAATTTATTAAACAGAGCTTGTCCTGTTAATGGGCCTGCTGTAGATGACCCAGAAGCCTCAGTAATCTGCATGGCTGAAAAGGTGCTTAGCCTTTTGATATACTTCTCATAAGAGAGAAGCTTTCCTGATTCTTCTAGACTGGGGAGCCCTTT
>APFE030984413.1:43180-65201 GCA_000404065.3 Pinus taeda
TTCCTCTATATATTCTGTTGATTTGTATCCTAGAATTGAGCTTACCATGTGGGCCAGGTCTAGCCCAAGTTGATTGAGGTACCCATCAAAGATAGGAGGATGTAATACTGTATCTGTTTTGCTCACAAATAGTTGGTTGAACCTCAGGATCTCTGCCTCTGTTAGTGTCTTGTTCCCTTGGTTGATTAAATCCAGCAGGGATAGGGGAACCATTGTCTTGTTGGACTCAAACTGCACCATGTCTCTGATAGCTTGAGGGGTGGTATAGAACACAACCTCACCTTTGTGATCGACTACAGCCCTATGTGATGGCTCATATTGACTGGCACAAAGATAAATTAAATCAGGGAATTGCCTGACTATAGGCATTTTAAAAGTTGGCAGGGCAGACTCCCAAATGCCCAAGATATCTGTTCCCTCTCTGTGTTTGGTTCTGAACTCATTTAACAATTGAAGATGAGGGGTGAGACCTTGTCTGGAATGTTCTGAAATCTGATAATCCAGGTCTGCTAGTTCCTGCCAGTCTAGCTCCCTCTGAGGAGCATTCAAAGGAGTGACATTGAGGACTTCAGGGGTTTCCATGCTTTATATGAATAATCACTGAATTGCTGCTTGAATTTATGAGATTGACGGGAACCAGGTCTAACAGGGTTTGCTTACTATTAGGGAGACAATGCTAACCCCTCGGGCACGATTTTTAGCAGTAGGGAGACCTTCTTTCTCAGTCATGGGAGTTACTCAGAAGTTCACGTTTGCGCGAACAGGGCAGGTTTTTTAACAGATTTTATGGTGAATTGGAGGTTCCCGACACTACATTCAGGTCTCAATTGTTCGAATTTGGAAAAAATACAGTTGGTTTATCAGTGAATTTCACGCCTCACAGGCTTTAACGGCGGGTTTTACAGAGAATTCAAGAAAAACCAGATGACTAGAGGATAGGGCCGAAATACCTGGCAAACGCTGGTTTAGACTGAGGAATTTAACTGGATTTTGCGCGCGGGGTGCTTCGAAAACAGCTGCAGGTTGGCTGATGGCTCGGCGTCGTGAATTCTCATGCAGCAGGCTTTCACAGTAAATTTTGAAAAATTACGAAAAACAGTGAAAATTGGCGAAAATATGGTTTTTTAACCTTTTTGGCGCGCTTTGTGGATGACGTCAGCATGACGTCAGCATGGGGGCCCGGTTTGGGTGACGTCAGCATGACGTCATCATGGTGACGTGGCAGTCAGCGGTAGGTCCACGGGGGTAATGATGTGGCGGCCGGGTGGACCAATCAGGAACAAGGCGGAATGAACCTGGCGGTGACGTGCGCGGCGCCGGGGCGCTCACGTGGACTGGACAGGTGTCGCTATATCGGATGGGGTCCTGTACGTCAGACGGAATGTGAGGCATCGCTCTGATGCAATCAAATGAAGACGCGTGCCCCTGTGCTGATGCTGGCCTGACGTAAGCGTCTGACAGATATCGGAAGGTATCTGTCAGACACGTAAGGCCTTCCGATATTCATAACAGCCGTCGATCTGGAGGCGGGCGATCTGACGGTCGTCGGACGGCTGACTTGCGCAGACGGTAGCAGCGGCGTTGGTTATCGTGCGGACGTCGGGATGGGCCGAAAACAACCTCGGCCGTGGATCTGGATGAGGCGCGATCGGACGGCCGTCGGATGGTTAACCTGCACGGAGAATAAGTACAAGCAGGCGGGTCATAAAATAATAATTTCCTCTGCAGACGTGGATGGCGGGGCCCTCCGAGCAATAAACCTTCCTTTGGTGAATTTTTCGTTGGTTTTTCTCATTAATTTATTTATGCCCGCTAATCATAGAAAACAAAAGATTTTCAAAGGTTTTTGTGAAGTTTTGGGTATTAAAGTTTCTGAAGGCGGAAACTTTGGGTAAAGGGGTTTTTTGCACAAACTCATGAAATATTAAAAGGTGAAGGACCCCAACCTTAGGATAAAGCGGGGAAAGGTGATTTTACAAAGTTTTCCGCTCATTGGAGTAATTTTATGGGTTTTTCAAGGTTTTTTTCATGTTTTTTCAAGGTTTTCAAGGTTTTTCATGGCACTTTGGGTAGGGGAATTGATCTGAGGTGGAACAAGGAGGTGAGTCATGGGTTCTTAACCTTGACCAGGTGTCAATTCAAGCCCCAGGGATAGAATACTATGGCTATAGTGCCAGGGAGGGGATATTTATGCATTGTGGGGTTTATACACCATGGTGTTTATAATATTAGGGGTAAAGGAGTATAGGGAGCTAAGTAGTATAGTTAGTTGTTAATATGGAAGGAATTCATGAGTGGGGCTAGCTCAACCAAGTTTTGTTTGCAAATGGCTTGAACTTAGGAGTAGTTCAAAATGAAAAGATTTTGCACAAGAAATGTGGCTTCTCAAGGGTATAAAAATGTAAAACATATGATTTCTTATGCTCTGTGCAACTTTGGGGAAAGGGAGTTAGTAATGACTGTTTTACAAATGAGAACCAGGGGAGTTAGTCATGCTTCATAGTGCTACTCTTCCTGTATACATTTCAGCAACTTTGATTTTGAAAGAGACACCATTTCTGCAACCTCATCTACCTACCCAACTAGCTTCCCTAGCATTTTTTGTTCCTTCTTGGAGGGTGCACTTGGACTTGCAAACCCTTTGAATGCCTATTCTTTTCACTGGCTTTTTGCTTGGATCCCCTATCTAACACAACCCTTATTTCTTCCAAGGCCCTAGATTAAACAGTTGGGAACCTTTGTTTCTCTACCTAGCTACTTGATCTGCCAAGATTAAACAGTTTGGACAGATATCATTCTCTATACTACAACATGGAAATTGAAAATATGGCATGATCCATATTAGACTGTTGGACCATCCATCCAAAATTGAATTCTTATCAACTGATATAGACACTGCCTTCTTAGGAAAATATGAGATCTTTGCATTTGCCAAAGCAGAGCATATTTGGACCTCTGATATCCAATCATGAAATATGAAACCTATTGGTATAGGTATCCAACAGGGTGATCTAAGCTTTTCATGAGGTGAAGAGGGCATTCATGCTAGGAGGATGGTGCTAGATCAGATGGCTTGGTTGTAATCCTCTCTTCAACTACTTCTATCAATAAAGCTATTTGAGTTTTCCTCCATATGATTGTATATCTCTGAATCTTGTATTTATGTATGCATTCATATGGTTAATATACATATGATCCAGTATTGTTTATGGTTATAGATCTCTATGATTTTATGGTATTTTTCTACTTTGACTCTACAGGGGTTCTTTGAAGTGGGACAAGTGAGAAAGGAGTGGCGAAAGCTCTATCAAGGGAGAGTGGAAACAAGCAAGGAACCAAGAGAAAGATTGAGGTTCGTACTCTCTGCTTCTTTCTCATCTATCTCTCATAAAGGAAAACACAAGTAACTTTAATTTGTTTGTTTCTAAGATAGCTACCCATTTTAGTGGGACTAGTAGCTCTGAATGGACACTAGTTCTCCTGATAACAACAACATTGTTTAGTTGCCTAGAAATCATATACCTAAAGGGCTAGTGTCTTTAGAGAAGTTGTTTGACCAAAATTATGTTCCTCATAAGATTGCCCAAGAAGAAGATCAGACTACATTCCATAAGCATAACATAGGGTGTCCAAATCATCCCAAATATATAAGTTTGTCCACCCATTTATCTGCTGCCCAGAGTTCGAAATATTGCACCTTGATGAAACAATTTGCTGATGTCTTTGCCTAGGAATACAGTGACCTCAAAACTTATGACAAAAAGATCATCCAGCATAAGATCCCATTGGAAAAAGACACCATTCCTTTCAAGTAGAAACTGAGACCCATTAACCCTCTGCTCCTTCCTTTGATTGAAAAAGAAATCAAGAAGTTGTTGGCTGCCAAAATCATAGTTCCTCTGAGATATTCAAAATGGGTATCCAACTTGGTAGTGGTGAGGAAGAAAAGTGGAGAAATCCGGTTGTGCATTGATTTCAGAAACTTAAACAAATGATCTAAGAAAGACAACTATTCTCTGCCCAAGATGGAGCATTTGCTACAGAAAGTCTCAGGAGCTAAAGTCATGTCTTTCCTGGACAGATTTTCAGGGTATAACCAAGTTTCTATACATCCAGATGACCAAGAAAAGACTGCTTTCACCACTCCCTAGGGCACTTTCATGTACTCTAAGATGACTTTTGGGCTAATGAATGCTGGAGCTACCTTTCAGAGAGCTATGGATATAGCATTTGTAGGAGAGAAGGATAAATTTGTCCTTGTCTACCTGGATGATATAACAGTATACTCCAACAGCCATCAAGATCATTTGCAACATTTGAAGAAGGTGTTTCTAAAATGCAGAAGGTTTGGGATATCAGTGAACCCTAAGAAGTCATCGTTTGCTTTAGAAGAGGGAAAGCTGTTAGGACATATTGTTTTTGCTGCAGGTGTCAAGATTGACCTAGAAATAATGAAAGCAATACAGACCTTGTCTATCCCAAGATCAAAAAAGGAAATCCAATCCATTCTGGGCAAAATAGATTTTGTGAGATTTATTCCTAATTTTGTTGAATTGGTAAAGCATATCACCTCCATGCTAAAAAAGGGTCAGAGATCAAATGGACTGATGCAGCCAGAAGATATTTTGAAGCCATCAAAAGAGTTATTATGGAAGCTCCCACTTTGATCAGCGCAAACTATAGCAAGGAGTTCCATATTTTCTCTTTTGCTTCTGGTGACACCCTTGCAACAGTTTTATTGCAAAAAGATGATGAGGGTTCAGAGCATCCAGTGGCATTTTTCAACAAAACATTAAGGGATGATGAACTAAGGTATGATATCATTGAAAAGCAGGCTTATGCTCTAATCAAATCCTTGAAAGCTTTCAGGATATACATTCTGCACTCCAAGGTAATTACATATGTGCCCTCTGCTTTAGTAAAGGATGTCCTAACGGAGCCAGGTATTGATGGAAGAAGGGCTAAATGGATTGCAAAGCTTATTGAATTCAACATAGAATTAAAGCCCACTAAGCTTGTCAGAGGTCAAGGTCGTGCCAAACTAATGGATGAAGAAAATTATAGAATATTGGACATGAATTGGATAGGCACAAGCTCAGATGATAAAGAGACAGGGGAAGAAACAATCGAACTAGGGCAGGACCAGTCGTTAGTAGAAAATCTAGCTTCTTGTGAATGGTACTCTAAAATAGTTCAATTTTTGCTAAAGCTAGAAGTTCCTCCAGGCCCAAGTTCAAGCCAAGCCAGAACTATTAAGCTCAGAGCAGCTAAGTATTGCCTTTATGAAAACTTGCTCTACTGGAGGGATCCATCTGGAATCCTTTTAAGATGCCTAAACAAAGAACAATCCAGGATGGTCATGCATCAGTTCCATTTCAGTACCTGTGGAGGACATCACTATTGGAAGACCACAGCCCACAAAGTCCTCAGAGCTGGGTATTATTGGCCCACTTTGTTTTCTAATGTCTTTTCATTTGTAAAATCTCGTGACAGGTGCCAGAGGTTTGAAGGAAAACAACAGTTGAAATCTTTTCCCTTGAAGCTAATTCATGCCAGTGGCCCTTTTCAGCAGTGCAGTTTGGATTTCATAGGAGAAATCAATCCACATTCTAGTGGCCAACAGAGATGGATCTTAGTAGCCACTGACTACTTCACTAAATGGATTGAGGCCATCCCTACCAGGAAATCTGACCACCATGTGGTCATGAAGTTCTTAACAGAAAACATTTTCGCCACGTTTGGATGTCCACACAAAATGATTACAGACAATGCAGCAGCCTTTACAGCAAAAGAATTGGTGGACATGTGTGACTCAATGGGCATTAAACTAGTTCATTCCACTTCATATTACCCTCAAGGTAATGGTCTAGCAGAATCATCCAACGAGAGCCTGATAAGGATAATCAAAAAGCTGCTCGAGGAAAACAAGAGGAACTGGGATTCCAAGCTGAAATATGCATTGTGGGTTGATAGAGTGACCACTAAGAAATCCACATAGGATTCTCCATTTAAGCTGGTATATAGCACTGAGGTTGTATTCCCAATTCGGTTGACCCTCCCTGTGACTAAATTCTTGTAGGAGGAGCAGAATGAGGAAAATGACATGGCAAAGAGGATTAGTGACTTGGCAGAAGTGCACCAGATCAGGGATCAACTGATTGAAAAGTCTGTAGCACATCAAAAGAGAACCAATGAAGACTTTGACAGAAGGGCATAGATGGACAATTTTCAGATTGGAGACTTGGTGCTCAAATGGGATGCACTAAAGGAAAAGAAAGGCAATCATGGGAAGTTCAATGCTCTGTGGACTGGGCCATTTGTCATTGCTCAAATGCATGGGAACAACACTTTCATGCTGCAAAGCATGGAAGGAGAAACAGTTGTTGATGGCCCATTCAATGGGCGGTTTTTGAATATGTATATTATTTAAGGCCTTTAGGCCCCAACATTGTAAATATGTTGTTTTTACTAGTTTTAGTGTAGGCTTACTTAAACTCCATGCCCAATTGAACACTAGGAATTCTTGCTAATCTATTTTGGAGGAAAGGCAGTGGTTTACAGTTCTTGAGACCTCATAAGGAGGATCTCATCCCCAAAAGGAGCTAGTGTTAGCTCTGTTGTACAGTGATGACTTCCTAAGGTAAAAAAGGATCATGGTCTAATTGGTTACGTTCAAAGAAGGGCTCACATTAGCCACCTTCTCCTTTCTTCCTTTGCCCCGGTTATTCCCTTCCATCTTTGTTTCCCCTATTTGCCTCCTAAACCCTGCAAACTAGCCCCTTTTGGCCTAAACCCCGAGAGCAAACCCCAAACCCACCATAGAACTGCACCCATATGACCTCGCACGCTCATAAACCCATCGCACCTTTTCCCCGCCTTTGATTAAACCCCCCACTAATATAACGGCCCACATCGCGCCCAATAAAGTGACCTATCTAACCCCTCTCCACCGTCTGATCCATCTTTTCCCGATCTGACACTTTTCGCTCTTCCCGCGCTCGCAACCCGATCAAACGATAATGCACGATGAGAGTGGTTTTTCTCTCTCATCCATTGCTATGTTTCAATTGCTGAATGGAATCGCATGTCTTCAGGCTTTCACCACTTCATGCCCGAAAGCGATGGGATGAATACCATTTACCGCCTGACTAATCCACCCTGCCTGTTAAACACCCGCATGACTTCGACTCCCGATGACTGTCCGATCTGTCCGTTGAAGATTTGACGACCCCAATTCATCCCGCTCCCACCTCGGCCTATAGCCTCCGCCGAGCCAGCTCCGCCGTCCATTTCTGCGGTCCGACGACCATCCTTCCCGATCATCCCAATTGTCCACTCGCCCGTACACTCCACGCCCTCAGACCATTCTGTTTGCTCGAGCAAGGAGATGATCAACTTACTAGTACCAGTTGCAGTCAAGCTCCCAACAACCATATTTAACAGCAAGCATGACCAAGGAAGAAAAGGATAGCACGACCCTATAACTGAATTTATCAGTTATGGACTTCACTGGTATGAGCACTCCAACAGTAAAAAAGGGACAACACAACACCTGAGCAGATCAGATTCATCCACTAAAGCAAGCAAGCATGTTCAGAGACTCCATCAGGTAGTTAAATGTCATTGGTGGTCAATTATGACCCCTCCATACCTAAAATGGCCAAGTGCCCCTGTAATGTAAATCTATAAATACCCAGAAGCAAGATGTAATCAGGGTTGGCATTTGATGTAAAGTTCAACTTCTAGAGACTATAGATATTTTGTCACTTGGAGTGTCTCGTCTTCATTTTAAACTAATACAAGCTTCTTTTGTTGTTAACTACTCACTTTCCATTTTCCTCTGTTCTAAGATGTGCCTGATATGCCATGTTCTTGATCTTTGAGGTTTAACATTAGATAGTTATCATCCTATCTGTGTGTTAGAATCTTGTATGCATCATTGACTAGGTGGTTCAGGTTTCTTTGTATCTAATGTAGGAGAGTTTTCATCCTGTCTATGCATTAGTAGATTATATTTGCAAACTTCTTTACTAGTTGTCGCTGGCCATCACATGGTCTTGTGCATCTACTGGTGTGGTTAGTATTCTCCATATTCACCTTATACCTCAAACTGTGAGCAATTCATGGTCTAAAGCCTTGTAGTCTGGGGGTGTTCACGCATGTCTAGAGTGAAACAAAGTAGAAGTGGTTATCTGGCTTGAACTCAACCATCAGTCCTTCCATTAACCCTGCACCAATAATTGAATTTATATGCTACCAGGCATCTCTGAGCTACAACCTAGGAGAGTTTCTTGGAATCCTAACAGGCCCCATACACATAAGATAAAAGGTTAATTTAAAAACTTCGCATAAAACACTTAGAATACATATTAAATATTGCATTGCATGCACAATATAGAAGCTCAAATGGCCATGATAATGATTAGCAATAAATAATGGTTATCAAACTCTGGCCATAAATCATAAAGAACTTCAAAGTATAAAAATATATTGGTTTAACCTTTAAAAAAACTTTGAAGGTATCTAATAATATCCCTTCATTATTCAAATAATTTTAAAAGAGACATTTATAAGAGAGTATTTTTTTTATTATTTATTTGAAGATAAGCTTTTTTAATAGTTTTCATTGGTACTCATGTTTTCTGTTATAATTAAAATTGCTTTTCCAAGAGATCTTTTGAAATCCACTAGCTACTTCAAAAGAAAATGTTATTGAATACATTGAAAATAAGTAGATAGACTAAATGTGACTATTGAAAAGATTACCTACTACGACACAACATAACCACACCAACCTTATCTCAAATCACACCAACATTATCTCAACATTGGGACATTTAAATGCACCTTCTTGAAATGGTCAAGAAAATTGATGTTTCCGCATTTGTTGGCAATTTCTTTTATGAAATATTTGGTTTAGTGAAATGGTCAAGAAAATTGATGTTTCCACATTTTTTGGCCATTTCTTCCATGGAAAATTCGGTTTAGTGAAATCGTAAAAATTTTGGTGTTACCAAATTCGTTGGCCATTTCTTTCCTGCTAAATTTGGTTGATAACTTAGACTATATGATACAACAAAAAAATTTAGAGATTCAACCCACAAATTAAAATCTATACAATTACTCTATGGGCAATGTTTATCAAGATTGATAAAATTGTTAAAGTAATATGAGAAAAGGTGGAACCATAAGAACCAAGATAATGCAATAACCTTTCTTAATGAGATTCTATTCCAAAATGCTTGAAGTAGCTTAGTTACTAACACGTTCAAGAATTATACTCCATTCTCAACATTTAGATACAATTTTATACTAAAATAATCACTTACTCTTTACAATAATGAAACTTGCATGCAAAGTTTCTCTAAAAAGACATAAATTTTTGAGATAAATTATAAAAATAAAATCTTTATTACCCTCAAATAAATCCATCATTCCAATATATATGTAAATCAATGGATAGTAATTAAATTGAAAAAATGAAACTCTACACTTTCCCTACACCGACTCGCTTCGTGGAGGTGCAAAGGTTGACTCATGCTAATGCTAGATTCAGAGCATTTCATTTTTTCATTTTTTCTAAAGGGTAGGAGGCAACTACATTGTGGTCCACAAAACTTTTGAATTTTGAATTTGAAAATGAAATGTGGGTAGATGACCATATTTTATGTTTCTGGATGACCATGTGTCATGGACGTCCTTGATTTCAATCAACTATCCCACTAACAGAGTCTTAATGACTCTACAGTATCGTGTCATGCCTGCTACCTTCTCGTTCTCGTACCACGTGAAAGTTACAGGCAGGGTTTCCGGCGGTGAAAGTTTCTTTCCACAAACAATTTCCAACGTCCGTCTATGTAAACGAAGGCCGAGAGGTGGGCCCTAGTGGGCCATCTAAGCGGATGCCAAGAACCTGCAATCGGGATAAGGGTTGCCATAATTACCTCCCACATGGCTCTCTCATGTAAATTTATTAATGTATCGGAGAAGGACTAAATGAATGTGATAAAGTAGTGAATTGGAGAAGGCAAGAGCTAACGGGAATTTAATTCCCGGCTACATGTGTCCCTATTAGTTTTTTAACACGCGCACGCATATTTTTTATTTATTTATCACCACGCTCACGTGTTAAAAAACTAAAAAGGGCGCATGTAGCCGGGCATTTAAGGAGTAGTCTACCTAGGCGGTAGAATGACCCGTTTTTCGTCATCGACCGGAAAATCGTCCGGCTCCGGCCACCGGGAATGTCTCCGCCCTCCGCCACTGTCCCTAGCTTCGCCACCCTCCTTCTCCGCCACCCTCCCCTGACACTTCTGACAGGAACCTGACATTCCCTGACAAAAAAGCGGGAGCGGATCACCGCTGGAGGGCCTGACATCCCTGACAGTCCCCAATCGAGCTATTGCAGCCGTGAAGTATTGTTTCGCCTAGGTAGACTAGGCCCAAAAAAAACCTAAATCCTCACTACACCGTGCTCGCTTTTGGTATTCCAAAACATTTTGCCTCCACCGGGCCGCGACCATCTACGACGACATTCATCCAGACATCCATTCCGGCGGGCTCCTCTAGGTAGTTATTTCTCTGTTTGTGCTTTTAGTTGCAGCAAGGGTGCGCTTTAATCTGCGATTTCACCTTCCAACTATGAAGAAACCATCAATGCCAACGTAGAAATAGAGGCAGAAAGGCAACTAATGGCTAAGAATGCAATACCCTATGCAATCTCAGAAGAAACAGAAGAAGAGATTGAGGAATCATTGCACAATTTATTCTCAGAAGGTCTGGAAGCAGAAACAAGTTTAGAGAAAGGCACAGCCTCAGGGGAAGCCCACATAAGTGAGAGAGAGGCAGAGGCAAGAACACAACCAGAGATTGCAGAAACATTACCTAATGCATTGCTACTGATGATGTGTGAGCCGAAGATTTCTTTGGAGATCTCCAGAGACATGGGTATCCAAGGAAGACTTTGTGAGGCGGCCTGTTGTGGTTCGCCAAGATGATAAGGAGAAAGAGCAGAGCAGGAGGGTGATTAATGCAAAAGACAGCGACACAAATTCCATGGATAGACTAGTGGAAGAAAGTGTAAAGAATCCTCATGGGGGAGCTTCTATTATTCTGACTAGATGTACATCTGAACCCCTTAGAGCCTCTGTTCAACTTGTACCAGAGGCCTGTTTCTGGAAGCCTCAGAATCTCAAAATTTCACTGCTCGACATTAGAGGGTCTTTGCCAATCAGAGCAAATTTGGGTTACTGAGTGCTAGGTTTGCACCAACGTATCAGTTGAGATTTTGGAATAGTAGTGACACTACCGTTAACGGTTATCTTGAGTTGTCTCCTTGCATTGAATTCTAGGTCTGTTCTTCAAACTCTATACAAACGCTCTTCACCGCTATCCTGATAATCGTTGCTATTCTTCTAGTGTGCCCCTATTCATCCAAGAGCTACAAAATTGGGACATGGAAGCTCGTGCAGATTTCAATATCAATGAGGAGGGCAGGCCAAGGAAATCATGTTTTCTTCTTTTGTATCCAAGCATGTACAGTGCTCTTTGTCCGGTCATCCTTTGTTAAAGGGCCTCCAAAGTTGTGTTAAACATGTTTCGGAAGCCATTTTGTTCTGTTCAAGTGAAAAAATGGATGGAAGAATACCACTCTTCATTTTCTACTAGTACTTGCACTATTGTTGAATTTGATAGGTAGCATGATTGTCTCCGAGCTGAACTATTCTCAAACTTTGTTAATGTAATGGATTGAATAATCTTGTTCCACTTTGAAATGGTGGATCTTCAAATCCTTTTCAGCTGTTCTGCACAAAGACAATGTATAGTGTCAAATTGTAGTCCTTAAAGATGGCTTTGCAAAATGAAATTGCACCTTCTAGAAAATTCAATTCCAATTCTTTTACCCTTCAGTTTTGGAAAATTCATTCTTTTGGATGTTTGTTTTCTACGTCTGTATTTAAAGGCATTTCATGATAGTAAAATTTCAGTTATTATTGATGGTCAAGGACTCTATCCAATGAATAACAGCATAATTCTATACATGATCTGGACATTACTAGAAAAGAAGTTATGAAACATTCTGTCTTTTGGTTTCCCACTTTAAATGGAGTGCTTATTATGTTGAACTTTTAGTGAATAATAGCATAATTCTATACATGATCTGGACATCACTAGAAACGAAGTTATGGAACATTCTCTCTTTTGGTTTCCCACTTTAAATGGAGTGCTTATTTTGTTGAACTTTTAGTTCAGGCATTTTTGTTCTCATTTAAGGAGGCAGGTTTAGATTTCCTTGTTCTCTCCCCTATGAAAGTAGCAGGTGGGTTAAAATTTGAAGCCCTGGATATTGCTCAAAATCTATACTGCCCTTAATTCAACATGGGCTTTGGATATGCTCATGCACGATGTGGGCTATTTGGATTTGAACATTGGAGAGCAAAAAAATTGATCAAATAGCTTGGCCACAAGGGTAGGGTTATGACTTGGGAAACAGCTAAAGACAGGGTTTTGATTTGGGAAGTAGCTAAAGCCAAGGTTTGACTTGGGAAACACCTACAGCCTTTTAGCAAAGGCAAAAAGCTGGCTTCTATACATGGTTACAAATTGACAGCCTGTGTCACTGTTTTCTGTGGTTTTGCTATCAAAATAGGACTAATCTTCTAAGAGATTTTTTGGGGTTAATCACAAAATCAGCCTTCTGTAGCGTTCTGTTTTCATAATTTGTACAAGAAACAAATTTTTCACATTCATGGTAATAAATTAAAAGGTCACGCTAGGGTCAAAATGTCTTGACCATTATAAGTCTAAATTCCATGGCTCACTGAATCAACAGTGAGTCTGTTGACCATTATATGTCCAAATTCCAGGGCTCACAGAATCAACCGTGGAGCTCTATTGGGTTCAATATTTTTCAACTCACTGTGCTCTATATGTAGATTTTGGCTCATTTCCATTTGCAAAGTTTGAGTAGATTTACTGTGTAAAGATTGACACACAAAAAATTATGGATGATTACCTTGAAGATATAAAAAAGGAACGCTACTCATTTTAGAGCATCTTCATGTGCAGGTTTTGAATTATACCTTGTGAAGATTGAGATTTATAAAACATTATAGATGATTATCTTAATGATATAAAAGAAAGGGACGTTCTCTTTTTAATGCTTGTCTCATTAAAAACGCAGGTTACAGTGCAATTTTTTTTGGCAAGGCAGACAAGAAAGCAATCGATTCTGCTTGTAAAGAAAGATTTCATGTCTTGTGTGCTTATTGAGAAAGATTTAATGTCTTGCATGGTAGCTGTGACTTGTAAAATAGGTTCACTAAGGAGATCCACTGAACTTATAAAATTATAGAATTTGGTTTATACTGTGAAGTTATTTCACCTCACTGTTCTTCATATTTAGAATTTGGCTTGGCTGAATTTGGTTCATCTCATCTGTGTAAAATTTGGCTTGACTAATCTTTGTAAATATTGAGATTTATAAAAGGTTCAAGAGATTTTTTTATTAATATTAAAAAAAAAGATGTTGCGTTTTTTTAATGCTTGTGCTATTAAAAAAAATGCATATTACATTAGTAGATCCCTTTCTCAGAGCAGACAAGAAAACACTCAATGCCGATTGCAAAGAAATATGTGTTTTGTATGCAGAAGGGATCTACTGAACTTATATAATTATGGAATTTGATTTATATTTTGTAAAGTTTATGTAACTCAATTTCCATGTAGAATTGGGCTTGACTTTTCCTTTGTGAAGATCGAAATTTATAAAAAAATTCAAGATGATTACCTTACAGGTATTGAGAACGAGCGTTGCCTTTATAAAATGCTTGCCTTATAAAGAAATTTACACAGTACATCTGTAGATCCCTTCTCAAGGGAGACAAGAAAACAGTGGGATCTGATTGCAGAGACACACAAATATATTCCTTCAAATGTGAGCTTGTTTCTTTTGCAGCTTTCCATTGTCTGTAAAAATGTGAAGTGATAGTTTGGTAAGGATTCTATCCAATCAAACAATTAACATGGGCACTGTAGACTTTATTCTACTATGTGGTCAGAAAATAAATTAACTTTGATTTTGAGTTTGTGACAACCATAGTTCAAATGCTTGTCCCCGCTTATTAGGTGCCCATGTTCTAGAATGGCCTAGAGAATAGGCATTGGTCACCTTTCTAACTCTTTAAGAAAGGAATCTCATTGACCAGGGGAATACCTTTAATTACTTGGGAGTTAACCTGTAAAACTAGATTTTTTTTCTTTGGCTTTGCAAAAGGAGCAAAGGTTGCAAAATCTCAAAGAAACTGTAAGTTGTTCCAATTGCTATTTAAATAGATAGTCCTGATATACAGAGTGGCCTTAAATTCAGTATTCTTTTCATAGCTTCCCACAACTGAAGCTAGTGGTGCAGCTGGCTCTATCTTCCGGTTACGAAATTTGAGGGGGAAATTCCAAGTGTCTACTTGTGGGAGTTACTTGCCTGATTAGTGACAAAATTTAGATCTTGTAAATCTGAAAAAGGATCATCTAATTTGATCCATCTTGCTATTAGACTAGGATCGTTGTAACTTAGAAGCACACTGGCACCATCCTAAGAAAAGAAATCATAGTACAGTAGAATTGAATGCCTCCACCTGCACATCCAACACTCAGACTGCCGAGGTGAAAAGCTCCACTACTGACTGGGAAAAACGTTCATGCCCGATGGGATGCCAAAAACATTGGAATTCTTCTAACAAATCAAATCCTATACACTTGCAAACTTCCTCTCATCAAGGGACAGAGTAAGTTTCCAGAGGTCTTCAAACTTACTTTATGCTGCTATGATTGATCTGAGTGAAGGAATGGAGGTGATCCCAAAATCATGGCAATTACAATGTCGCTCAGGTAAGAACTTTTCCTTGTAGACAGAGGCAGGACCTGACCTGAGCTCAGAATCAGGAACTTGCATGTCCCTGTCCTGAAGCTTACTCTGTCCCTATGATGAGGGGAAGCTTGTGAAGTGGGTCAACAAGATTGTATGTTATAATGTAATAGATGAAAACTACTGATACATAGAGCTCGGTATCTTCGAATTTTGCTTTGGTTATGCATGCTGGAATTGTGAATTTTACTACAGACTCTATATTAGTTCATTGCCATGCATGGTATCACTGAAATATACTGCAATTCGATTTTCAGAGTGTATTAAACCCCAGTTATGTTCAACCCTAGCTCCACCCTTTTTACCCCTTATCAAGTAACATGAATAGTTTCTTGAACTCGAGATAGATTTACAGACATCTTAAAACATCTACTAGATCAGTGTAACGTTATGATTAAAGCATGTATCATAGTGCATCATATATACCTTTTATTTATCCCCAAGACTATGATATGATATGACTGAGAAAATAGAATAGAAACTATTTGCTTTTGATTATTAGAACTTACAGCGAAATTTTTCTTCCCTAAAATTGTTTTTGTCATTTGTTTGTAGCATAAGTTATAAAGCCATTAATGCCCTAAACTTTGCATATACAGTGCTTGTATACTCTGCATATACAGTGCATGTCTGCTTGTTAGTTGGACTATATTTTCTTCTTTAAAAACCCAAGTGAATTTCTTCATTCAATGAATATCAAGGTATCTTCTACGAAGCAAATGTTATATGGTAAGGCATCTCATTGCAGGCACGTTGTCCAAAAACCCTAGTGAACTTTTACCAAGGTGAATTTTCTTCATTCAGTGAATATGAAGTTACCTTCTACAAAGCACATGTTATATATGGTAAGACATCTCATTGAAGGCACGTTTCGTTCCAAACGAATGGGAAATGCCAGATATCCTATGCATGTTTACTTGTTACTTGGTATATTTTCTTTTCTAAAAACCCAAGTGAATTTGCTTCATTCATTAAATAGGAAGTTATCTTCTACAAAGCAAATGTTATATGGTAAGACATCTCATTGCAGGCAGGTTGTGTTCCATACAAGTGGGAAATGCCAGATATCCTTGCATGTCTTCTTGTTAATTGGATTATATTTTCTTCTTTAAAAACATTAAAAACCCAAGTGAATTTTTACCCAGGTAAATTTTCTTCATTCAATGAATATGAAGTTATCTTCTACAAAGCAAATGTTATATCGTAAGACATCTGATTACAGGCACGTTTTGTTCCAAACAAATGGGAAATGCCAGATATCTTATGCAATTCTGCTTGTTAATTGGATTATATTTTCTTCTCTAAAACCCCAAGTGGATTTTCTTCATTCAGTGAATATGAAGGTATCCTCCACAAAGCAAAGGTTATATGGTAAGACATCTCATTGCAGTGTCCAGTAAATGGTTTATGAAACAGTTGGAGGCAGGTTGTGTTGTTCCAAACAAATGGGAAATCTGATATCCTGTGCATGTCTTCTTGACACTTTGTTCAATTGGATAATGTTTTTTTCTGTAGAAAACCGAAATGAATGCTTCATTCAAGGAATCGATCTGAAATTATCTCCTCAAAGCAAATGTTATATGGTGAGACATTTCATTGCGCAGGGTGCAACAAGTTATTTATGAATTGTTGGAGGTAGGTTCTGATTTGTGTCCCAAACGAAATGTGCGTTTCGTTGTTCATTTTTATATAATTTTTTCTTTAAATTGAATATTGTGTCAGAGTATAGGTAAATTTAACCAGATTTGCGTTCCAAATAAGTAAGGACAGTTGGGAGTTTAACTGGTTTGTATGGTTGTTTGGCACAGTGATATTTCAGTATTTGAGGGAATACTCCCAGGCATCTCTTGAAGGATTTGGGTGAATAAAGGCACTGCCCTAAACATTTTTGCCATAAAATTTGTTGTTAGATCACTTTAAGCTTTTCTTACATTGTCTTGATAAAGTTATAAACAGGTCCTACCTTACAAGACCTCTATAAATGTTGTTTTCCACCATTAAACACTGCAAAACAAGAAGGCAGCACATATCTTTGTCACAGTGAATGCCTGTAAAGTTGTTTCCTACAAAAGCCATAGAAATGAAGCATCACAGTTTTCTTCAAAGGCAGCCAGATATGTTCAATAGAAATGAAGCATCACAGTTTTCTTCAAAGGCAGCCAGATATGTTCAAGCATTAGTAACATCTTATTAGGATGTATCATGTTTATGGTTGCTTGGTACAGTAACAGTTCAGTATTTGAGCAAATACCCCTGAAGACACCTCTATCTCTTCATTTACCAGTGATAAAAAAATACCCAAGGAAGGAAAGGCTCCCAATGTTGTAGGACTCGAGGCCCAACCAAGACCTCTGTGCTTATTTTACCCACTTTATCGACATGCAGCTTCAGAACTCTGCATGACTAAACAAGACTTCACTTGGGTTATCTTGCATTTCCGATCTGTTATCAAGCAGTGAAGTTGGACAGCGAAGCTTCGCAGAAAGAAACAGAGAGAATAAACGCTAGGATGAAAACTGTTAAATCAGAAGCTTCGCAGAAAGAAATAGAGAGAAAGAAACATCTTTCTCTGCCATACCGCATTTGTTGATGAGAAAATCTGTAACAACGCTCCCATCTGGTGGAGTTGGGGATGGGATTGCTGTTTCCGTGCAGAATTTGGTGACTTTTATGTGGGGAATTGCATTAATTACAAGAGAACGAAACAGCGAAATTGGGATCGATACACAAGTGGATACTAGTGCAACTTCATCCATTATCAAACGTTTCCATATTCGCTGAATAGACATTATGTTTGCAAGAGTGAAATCGCAAATTAAAGCGCACCGTTGCTGCAATTAAAAGCACAAAGAGAGAAATAACTACCTGGAGGAGCCCGCCGGAATGGATGTCTGGATGAGTGTCGTCGTAGATGGTTGCGGCCCGGCGGAGGCAAAATATTTTGGAATACCAGAAGCGAGCACGGTGTTGTGAGGATTTAGGTTTTTTTTTGGGCCTAATCTACCTAGGCGAAACAATACTCCGCGGAACAATACTCCGCGGCTGCAATAGCTCGATCGGGGACTGTCAGGGAGGTCAGGCCTTCCAGCGGCGATCGGCTCCCGCTTTTTTGTCAGGGAATGGCAGGTTCAGGGGAGGGTGGCGGAGAAGGAGGGTGGCGAAGCTAGGGACGGTGGCGGAGGGCAGAGACATTCCAGTGGCTGGAGCCTGACGACGGAGGGCAGAGACATTCCAGTGGCTGGAGCCTGACGATTTTCCGATCGATGACGGAAAATGAGCCATTCTACCGCCTAGGTAGACTACTCCGGGCATTTAATGTCATATAGTATGCGGTTAGCTCTTGCCGAGAAATTGGAGAATGGAAAGTTTGTAGTACATTTCGTATCACCGAGCGAATGACTAGCTCCACCATTAATTGTGCAACAATGAAGGCATATAATGATTTTGGCGAGTAGACTCACTATAAATGGAGAGCATTTGTTGAGGAATTGTGTCGAGTATCCATTAAAATTCAATTGAGAGCGAGAATGGCTTCCCAGGTGAGGTAAGTGAAGAAGGGTAGGGGAAGGCCCAGGACGTGATGTCCTTGGAGGAGAAGGTGGCCAAAGTGGAGTGTATTCGGGTGCAATTGCTGGAAGAGGCAAGAACTCATTTCTCGCTACTGCTACGTGAAATTCAGTCGATGAAAGATGATGTGGAGAGACTGAGCTTCACAATGGAAAACATGGCTATGAAATCCAACAACCATCCAGCGAAGATGGATGGGATTGAATTAACTGTGGAAACAGAGGCTGTAGGGGTTCTCAAAGAGCTCTTCGGCTTGCAGAATCCTCCACCCATTGTCGAGGATAATCCAGGTGATCCTAAGATGCTCGCGGCAGCCGATGAACATACCATGGCGAACGGAGAACCACAATGAATGCAGTGCGTTTCAGCCTTTTTTTTATAAATGCTTTGTAAAACAATGCTATTTAGCGGCCTGTTCTAGAGACTATGTAAGATAAAATTGGTTAGAGGCATAATAGGATACCGGAAAAATGATGGCACAATCCGGAAAAATGGAGGCACAATCCATTTTGATCAATTTTGCTTTCCAATAGTTGATGAAAACTCTATAAATGTAAGGGTCTTAACTTGTATTCCAGTTTGATAATATAAAGACAACGGTTTTCTTAAAAAAAAAAAATAACAAATTTATTTATAACAAATAAATATACTTTGCACCCAACAGAGTGATATTTTTTTATATAGTTTTTATTAAATAATTTTTTGATAGTAAAATAAATTTGTTATTTAAAAAAAAACAGTTTATAATAAATAAAATAGTGTAAAAAATAATTTATATTAATTTTATTAATAATTAATTATAAAAATAATCAAATCTCTTAATAATTTTAAATCAGTATTTAATTTTTTTAATATACTATTCTAGATCTATCTTAACTCTGCATATAATAATTAAGAGTAAATCACTCCAACATATCTAGTTATTATTACATAAAAGTAAAGATAAAAATGTTTTCATATTATTAAATTTATTTTATTTTATATAATTTAATAGAGTTAAAAGTTTACAAAACATTACAACATCTCTTCCATACCTTTAAAGGCAATCACTTAATATTCATAAAGTTTTTTCATACATTACTTATGCCCTTATTATTATTATTATTATGGTGAACCAATATTTTGTTTGAATTATTTGAGAGAGACTCAAAGAGTATATCTATCACTCCATAAGCTAGATATGTTGGAGTGAATTATTCCTAACTACATTTAAAATTTGTTAATCATGCTAGAGTTTTAATTTAGGAAGTGTCAATCATACATACATAAATTAACATTACATTATATATTCTTCATGGTTTTCAGTGTATTTAATCATATAACTTCAAACAAGTGAATCAATACAATTTATAGAAAAACCACTCATATCAAATTATGGTAAAAATATAATTTTAAAATAAATATAAATATATTATTAAAATAAGAGTGGCCTTTATGAACTAAGATAAGGGCCTTTTTGAACGATATTAAATCCCTTTATGGGATTCTCTACATGTGATGAAGCTAATTCTGTAATCTTCAAATATAGTTTACATTGTTTGGTGGTAGGTGTAATTATATTTTTATTATTATTTTGTACCTGTATATTTTATTTTTATATGTTAATTGGCTTATAAAAATGATATTAAGCAAAATATCTTAATTCTTTTTAATAAGGTGACTGTGTTAATAATATTATTATTGTTAATAGTGATGATGCTAACATTTTTGGGTTGTCAATATTAATATTATTATTTATATGTTATTGATAAATTAATATTAGAAATACAATTAACAATTGTTTTCTAGGAAGTTTAGAAGAAATAATATGAAATTACTTGTAACACTTTTTGGTGAAAATTAATTATTTAATTTACTTTTACTTCAAAGGCTTGGTAAATCATGGGGTCTGTGGAAAGTTTGGTAGGAAAATTTCATATTTAATGTTTATTTTAATTTTATATAAAAGTAGTTTTGGAAAGTCTTCAAATTCATTGGAAAAGACTCTAGATGAAAATTTTCATTTACGATACAGCTAGAGGAGTTATCTCCCCTCTCCCTAGAGATAAAACATCTCAGTGGGAAAAGAAGACAAGAAAGGCAGGAGGAGGAAGCTAGAGGAATCTTGGGAGAAAGATGAAGAAATGGAAAAACCTTGAGCAAGATATTCTTAAGGTGAGGTAAGATATGCAAGGACAATATTTTTGAGTTGGATTGAGATCTAGTTGAAGCCCTAAGACAAATTTGTGACTCTATGAGTTCTTGGATAGACTAAGTAGTCTTGATTCCTAAGAAGAGACCTTTGTAGCTCACTCTTCATTTGCTATTCTAGAAATTGAAAATACCAGGGGGAGAAATGGATGTGATTTCCATTCTCATTGATAGGGAGGATTTGTCTTTCTCCCAGTTGAATTCGTAGATTATCTAAGCTAGAAACAATAAGTGCATTATTTCTTTCTAAACCTACATTTGTTCTGCATATAATGAAAGTTGAGTGGCTTTGTGCTGACAATATCATTTTCAGAATGAAGTTGCTACTGTGAATGTTAGCTTGTATTTGAAATTTTTGGTGTATGATGTGGAATTTTATGATATTATTTGTAAATAAATAAAGAATGTGAAGTTATGAGTGAAGACTCAAAACACACCTATTAATGGTCATATGAGAGGTGAATTGTAAACATAGGTTAAACTATTATAGTTGAACCCTTCCACAAAATATGGCTAAGTCATGGACCTAGTAAGGAACATGTTGGTTCCTTGTAGATAATAGTCGAGGGAGAATAAACTATATATAGCTATATATATATATATATATATACACACACACACACACACACACACACACACACACACACACACACACACATGAATATCACTAAGTAATTAGAGGTAACACATCCCAACTAAAGATAAGGGGGGGATTGATAGGACTCTTGGCACAATAATAATTAGTTGTGTAAAAGACAAGGATAATGTGCACCACTAAAGAACTAGTTAGGACACACAAACATCTGTAACATATCTCTATTAGTATCATAGACAATCAGAAGTAAATTCCTAAGACCCAGGTTAGCCCTTGAGGCCATATCGTTTCCATCAACCTCATAGGTAGTTGCAAGACCGAGACACGTACTGTAGCAATTGGTAATTTTACCAGAAACAAATATTTGCAATCTTAGGTTAAGACATTCAATCCTTCAGTAACATACCAAAGAAATTATTCTACATAATTATACACCTCATTAGCCAAAAGAGGAAATAACATTATTAACAACCATGTGATTAAGAAAGTTAAGAAAAAATGTCACTAAAAATCTTAAGTATTCCTACCCATTAAGCAATTAAGAGATTTCACCCAAATAAATCATAGAATGAGAATAAAGTTCCCTTTTTGTAGGTTTTAACCCCGTACAGAAATTACCTGCATACGAATTCTAAAACACAGAAAATAAACAATGTGAGAGCATAACACATAAAACACATATACACAGAGATTTTCCCCTAGATCCCAAAACTGGGACTACCGCTTGATTTTCATTATGTTTCCTT
>APFE030984413.1:68862-108416 GCA_000404065.3 Pinus taeda
GAACCACTCTCTATGGGGAGTGAAGTGAAAGGATGCACCTGAGTCAATCAACCATGCCTCATGATCTACATGTGTACTTGAAGAAGCCATGTACACATCCCCACCTTCATCTGAGGTGTTTTTCGCCTTTGCAGAAGGAGCATCATCAAATCCCTTTCCTTTATCAGGAGCTTTAGATTTATAGTCCCTTTTGTAGTGCTCTTCCTTCTTGCATTTCCAGCACACCACCTTTACAGGTTTTCCTGGAGATTTAGATCTCCCTCTGGATTTAGATCTCCCACTCGATGACTTATTTTTGTTTCTGTTCTGGGACCGTCCTTGTATAGACAAGGCATCACCATTCTAGATCTCCATATTTTTCCATCTCATCTCCTTTGTTAGCAAGGATGAGACTATTTCATCAAACTATAAGGCACTTGCATTATTACCTATTGTAATAACCAGACTATCCCATGAATCTGGTAGAGAACACAACAAACTGGTGCACTTATCTTGATCTGAAATTTTAATATCAATAGATGCTAACTAACATATCACAGTATTAAATGCATTCAGATGCTTTGTCACCAAGTCTCCATCTTTCATCCTTAGATTATATAGCTTTTTCCGGAGGAACAGTTTATTCACTAGAGACTTAGATTGGTACAAAGTCCCTAATTTGTCCCACAAAGCCTTTGTCATAACTTCCCTTGATACATTCAACAATACTGAATTTGAGACACACAATCATATTGTGCTCTTTGCCTTCCGATCTAACTTCTTCCATTCTTCATTAGACACTCTCATTGGTTTAGTACCCAGATCTACCGCAATCCACTGATCTTTATGCACCAATAGATCCTCCATCTCGAGTTTCCACAACTCAAAACTCTGACCATTAAATTTCTCGATCTCTATCTTTCCACTGCTCGCCATCTTCTTTCACAACTAGAATTGATCTCGTAGATCTTCCATTGAACAAGGTCTACCACAGGCCCGAAAGAAATCCCTTAGCAACAAAGGAATCCTCTTGAAGCCAAAACTGCTTTGATACCAAATGTAGGTTTTAACCCTGTACAGAAATTACCTACATACGAATTCTAAAACACAGAAAATAAACAATGTGAGAGCATAACACATAAAACACATATGCACAAAGATTTTCCCCTAGATTCCAAAATTGGGACTACCAGCTTGATTTTTCATTATGCTCCTTTCAATGTTATAATACATATTTATACATGCCGAAGCATCTAATACCATAGTCCGAAAACCATCACGTCCAATACCATGGACCGAAAACCATCGCATCCAACAACATGTGTGAAAATCATGCACAAAACCCCCCTTCGAACCCCCTGTGAACACCCCCTCGTGATACACAATCGGTGCAACGAAGGGGGGCTCCGCACCCCCCTCTAACCACTTGGTTAACTACATGGGCTAGTCGTGGAAAGAATATAACACAACCGAACACTTTTATGATAAATTAGTAGAGAAAAACAAATAATGGTCGCATAATTGCAAGATGGATTATGGAAATACTTCTAGGTACTGAATACCCTTAACATTGACGAATTATATAGTAGTATCTAAACTTAAGTCAACAGAACAATGTTTGATAAGAAACTTGAGTTTTAACTACTATTGGTACAATGATAATTCAAACCCTAATTACATATTATGGTCACCAAGTCCAAATGAGGTTTGGGCCCTACTGTTATTTCACAACAAAGAAAATAAAGAACTATTGTGTGATTAAGAAAGAGCCCTTCAATTGGGTGTCAACTGACATCGTAACGGGCCCTGTATCATCAAAGAGTAAAAGAATGCATTTATGAAAACCTAGAAGGAGTAACCGAACTGAGGGTGTAAAACATTCCAAAAACTAGAGAAGAGAGTGCCATAGCCTTATGCCAGGTCAGCACAGGAAGTTAGTAGCTAGAAAAGTTAAACAAGGATGGATTTAAGTCATCGGAGAAGAAGAAGAAGAAAAATGGTGAACCTTAAAATTTACCTTTAGATAGGATGCCTTTGTACTCTTCCACCGATAAATAATGAAACCCTAATTGTGTTAGCATGAAAGCAAGGGAAATGAGGAAACAATACAAGTGTCATTTTTAATACACACTTGAAAGACAAAAAATTACCTTAGAAACTTTGAGCAACAACCTAATGCTAAGAGTTGATGGCAATAAGTCCTGTAAACTTCGAATCATAAAGGAGTGGAAGAAGGTTTCTCCTTCACATCCATGGTAGGGTTTGAGGACAAACCTTTGCATAACATTATCTCAAACTCCCTGCAGATAGGATTAGAGGTAATGTTCACCCTAAATATTTAACAATAAAGGAAAAAACATAAATGACTAACTTCAATTTTAATAACACCATGGCATTGGAGTAAAGAAAATATTTGCGTATAGTTACCAGGGTTCAAAACCCTATTGTTCAGTGCTATCTAAGGCACAAGAGTTCAGAATCACATGATTGCGACATGGTTTGGGGTGGTGGTTACACCAATAACTAACCCTAACCATTCTGAGTCATTCGATTAAGACATAGGAATATCTACAGACTACATTGTTCCACCCCTAATTAACATGTACTAGCCATGAATTCATCGAAGAATCCAAAATGAGGACATAAGGGTTAATTTTATTACAAGTATAGAGTGGAAAACAATACCTTCAACATCGAGAAACAATTATTGTAAGCTTTGAGATGACTATGGTTAGAGCCGCCTAGAAATATTATTAGGAAAAAATTATAACCCGCACACTATACCTTCCATGAAGACATGTGTAAAAGTAATAAGCGATAGCTCAATGCCACAAAATATGAACAAGTTAGTCAACCATTCGCAGGTACATAAAACTATATACATATTCATAATCAAACCATTCTAATTAACAAACCATCGATTAATTCCTTATACCTTTAATGGTTAAGGTCAAGTACTAAACAAACCTCTAAAGGATTTTGTCAAAATATTATGTACATATATATATTTAGATTAAACTAAAAAAAAAATTATAATTTGTTTGATTAAACAATTTTAGCTATGTAATTATTACAAGTAAAATAATCTTTTTCTTGCTAATGGATGTGAAAAGTGGTATCATAGCTAAAGGGTTCAACACTGTGGCATAATTAGGGGAAAGAGAAGCGAAAAATTCATGTCAGGAGTGCATTGAAGTAATTCCATGACATGAGTTAAGTTATCCAAGTAATAATTGACTTATTGCTGAGGCCACCTTTACCTATAAAGAATGACTTAGTGAGCGCCTACGAGAAAGAAAAAATTGTTTGAAATATCTCTTTGGAAATAAATCTTAATTAATTAAAACACATCCCATCACTATTGGATAATGAGGTAAGTTTATGAATATAGAACGATGAGAAAGAATATGCATCAATAATCAGAAGAACAATATTGAATAAACAATGTAAAATGAGATTTCATACACTATGGATATGCTTCAAAAGGAAGATGGGTATTGTATGTGAAACATTCTTAGAAGTTTCAGATTATCTATAATATGGCTATCTATAGTAGTTGCGAGATTATTTTTGTTAATTTATACAATAATTATTTTGATATGTAGTGTATAAGAGTGATATTCTTAAGAATGGTATTTATAATCATTTTGGTTAAGAAATGGGTTAAAAGTACTACTAACGCAATAAGTAACATTTAACTTTAATACTAGATATATTGCACATATACTAGATGATTAATTGAGAACCTTGTTGAAAGAATGAGTGAAGGAAATCGTGGATATTAACATAAAAAATTTGAACCTTATTTGCAAATGGGAAGCAAGTTGTGAAAGGACCTAATGTATAGCAACACTATTAAAAAAACACATTCAATGTAATGAATGCATTGCATGTTTTCGAGAAAAAGAGAAGAAATCAAGAACCTTGTAATATATAATACTGATATACCAAAGGAAGGCATTTGAGCATATTTAAGTATAACTTTTCTCCAAATTTCATGGGGATATAGAACATGATTACAAAATATATGTGTCAATCGTGGGTGATTGGTGGTATTGGTTGGAATCCTTTCACCAAACTAAACATTAGTAGCTGATATGGTAGATATCGACAGTAGTGACAAAAATAAACTTTTTTGTTAATAGTATACCTTAGGTATAAATAATTCCAATGAAATTATACCAGAAATTACACGGAAATAAATCCAAAATTGATGAGGGAAATTATTGAACTTTTGCACTGAAGTATCTTTCAATAAAGGGAGCCAAGGAAAGAATGGTTACCATAGTAAAGAAATTGGCACAAACTACTAGCAATGAAGTATTATAACAATCAAGTAGTTGAGAACTATAATCAAATTCTTGAATAAGATACTTGATCAAGAACTAGAGAAATGGAGATAAGTTGTGATAGATATGATGGAAGAAGATCAATTTGGCTATAATAAGTGAAGAAGTAATTGAAACTTTTAAGTTGGAAGCAGTGTGGTAATTGTATCTTGGTTATTCACTCACGCTAAATAAATATGAAAGGACATTAGAACAATGCAACTGACATCCAGAAAATATATCCACAAAACATCAAGCTTAGCAAGTATAAACTGAGTAAGATAAGAGTTAAAAACATGAAATCTTACTAGAAAAGGAGTGCAATGGCCCTAAAACATAGGAAAGGAATCATGGTAGTTTTGGACATGTGGCATATACTTAACTCATTTACCACTCTTAGTGAAATGTGGCATAACATAAAGGATGAAAAGTGGGATGTTGGACACCTCACTCTCTAGTGTACCTATTGCACCACCAACCAATTCCATTAATAATTTAATATTATATCTCATTTTGAGATTATGAAAGGTTTTTTTTTTTTGGTTCTCTTCATCTTGCTCAGTGATTTTAGTGGTTTGTTTTTAAGATGGTTCTATTGTTGGCTTTTCGGATTTTTGGCCATACTCAAATGTTTCTCATTATACCTTGGCTAGGCAATGTGCAAACTTGGGGAGAAAAGAGTTTATGTTGTTGCATAGAGGTTATAACGATGAACATTGTAGTATTGTTATACATCCATTTGGGCACATCAACCCAAACCTATAGATCAGTACTATTAGGGCCCATCAAACCCTAATTCAGTTGTTACATGCCATAAAGAAGTCAACCATCAGAATGCATAACTTCCCAAGAAATTTCATGACCCAAATCATCCAGAAACTGCCTCTAAGAACATCAGCACATGTAGGCCTTCATTAGGCTTCGCTGCAATGCAAACCATACATTGATAGGGTGCTATGCAATGCACTTGGTCCCTCTTTTCCCTGTGTTGGGTGAATTTAAGAAAATTTCCATTGGGGTTTGAAAGATTCTTTATCCATTGGATTCCTCTAGAAGTTTCTCAAACCTATCTACTCCTTTGAGTTCATATTTCAATGAGGAGGGAGTTAAGGAACATCAAACCCTTTATCCCTTCCTCCATGGAACTAAATCCTAAGTTTGGGAGGGCATTCATTATCAGCATTTATGGCATAAATTCATTCATTCACCTATAAAAAGACCACTCATTTAAGTGATTAGGGGTTGGCTTGGCTAAAAAATATTGAATTATAGGGAGATGATGTTAGTATGAGACTTGAGTTGATTTCAAGTATTATAATGATGTCAGAATGTCTTGCTTGTTATGAGGAGAGGATGTGATTGATTTGGAGGGGCGATGCTAAATTGAGTAATGGGTTGTAGCTCTTCCTTTTACTAATAAAGTGTTCAAAGCGTTTTCCATATGCTTGTGTTATTCATTTATGCTTTCATATGTATATCATGTACTTGATTCCATGCTATGTTTAATAAATATATCATTATCATATGCTTTTATTGGTTGTTGTCTTCTGTCTGTGTGTAGGTACTCTTCAAGCGGATTAAGTATGGAGAGGAGTGACTGAATCAGTCAAGGGAGATAAGGAGCTAGTGAAGGCTATAGGCAGGCTTCTTTGCCTCTTATTTAATCTATTGATCATAGGAAAAGTAGAGAACTCTTTAAAATGTTGTTCTGGACATAGCTATTAGTCTAGGGGTTTAAGCGTTTATTCGTAGACACTAAAACTTCCCAAAACAAATTGGTGACTCCACTGGGGAAATGATCATCCATCTTAGTAGCTTATCAGCCTCTTAAGACATTTGTACATATTGTACTTGTGGTCATTGATTGAATTTCAGTCTTCTTTCATTGAAAGTTGAGCCAAAACTGTGCCAAATTGTCTTTAAATTTTCTTACTATCACCAGTGCAGCCCAATGAAGGACACAATGCATTACAACGCACTTCCCACATAGATCCAGTGCACTTTAGCGCACTGTCTATCACTTTTGCCTACATTCATCCCTTGAGGGTTAGTTTCCCATCTAGGAGCTGAAGTTTTTGTAAGGACTCTGAACACCACATATCTCCACAATGGTATGATATTGTCCACCTTGGGCCTAAGCCCTCATGGATTTGTTTTTGGGCTTTACCCCAAAAGGTCTCATACCAATGGAGATATTTGTCCATCCTTATATACCCATGATCCTCCCCACTTCTAGTCAATGTGGACTTTGGTTGTATACCCAACAATCCTCCCCTCGAACAAAGGACCATCGAGCCTCCCCTCAAACGATTATCCATCCGTCCATTCTCTACCAACCAGGATTCTCCGCTCCAATGTGTTGGAAGCACACGCCTTACATGGATCACCACCTGCCTCGAGAGCTTGCTCTATCCTAGGTCAACTCCTCTTCACCGTGTTGGAACCAGGACATGTGCATGAAGAATCCAGAGCACACCGCCTATCTAACCGAGCTTATCCATGGATCCCATCGTGATATTACGGGGCCCACCACCTTCGTTCGACATTCCGAGTATTCATCCACTTGGCTAACTTCAGAACTTGGCTCTGATACCACTTGTAAGGACTCTGGACACCACATATCTCCACAATGGTATGATATTGTCCACTTTGGGCCTAAGCCCTCATGGATTTGTTTTTGGGCTTTACCCTAAAAGGCCTCATACCAATGGAGATATTTGTCCATCCTTATATACCCATGATCCTCCCCACTTCTAGTCAATGTGGGACTTTGGTTGTATACCCAACAGTTTTTGAGCCAATTTTCTCTTGTTTTGAATGATTATGAATGTCAATGATGTCTTATCTCTGAAAAAAATCTTTTCATCTCCTTAGCCAGCCCTACTTTGATTGGTTTGATTAATGTTTCTTTAATGTTTTCTTTTTTCATTATCAGTCTATAGCCAAAGCTAGTTTTTGGTCAATTCATCTTTGTCGAAAGAAAGTGACTTAAAGTCATATTTTCATTCGAAAATTGAATTTTCATAAATTCTTCATTCATAAAAGATTGATTGACTAATGTGTGCATATGATTAATCTTTGTTCGAAAGAAGGTGACGTAAAGTAATATTTTCCTTCGAAAACTGAATCGTCGTAAAGTCTTCATTCATAAAAGATTGATTGATTTATATGTGCATATGGTTTGTCTTTTCTTCGAAGTGTTGTAGTCCTCATTTCTTTGAAATTGAAAGTGTCGTAAATTATTCCTTTCCTTGAAAAGAAATTGTCGCAAAATTGTCATTTTTATGAAAAGAGGTTATTGATCGATTATGCGTTAGTTTTCCTTTTGGTCATTTACATTAAGGGAAATTGAAAAGAAATACATGCATGTTGCATTGAAAAAGTTTGTGAATGCTTGAAAGGAATAGCTAGGGAAATTCCATTAGTTGTGCTCTTTTCTCTTTGTCAAAGACTTGATTGCTCTATCCCTACTAGCTAAGGATTTTCATTGTTAAATTGAATGGAAAGAATACTTGTCAAATTAATTGCATTTTAGGAATTGCAAAGATACATCACGTGGTGAAACTTGAAAGGTAAATTCTAAAGAAGATCAACTTAAAATTTATCTAAATTTACTTAATGGAGCATTGTCACCTAATGAAAAACATTTAGAGGTATAGGCTAGAGATGTGTTCTAGAGTCGTAAAACAAAGAAACTGTCGCTAACTTGTTTGCAATACATCCCGAGTGTGATACCTCATTCCACATATTTGAGTATATCGTAGCTCGTCCACATACCTTCGGGTATATAGGGTGGTGTTACACTACGTAAAGTATATGGGAATGCTCTCACTATGTGGGTTTGCATTAGACAACACTTATATAGACTGGGCCTCCACATACCTTCGGGTATATATGGGAGGACAACTCTAGGTTGCTATCCATCCTTAGGTAACCGAGTCAGCCGCTTTGTAATGTGTGATACACTAAACACAACATTTAGGGAGATTTCCTTCCTGTACTTCTTGGTTCGCCAGGAGGTATTATGTAGTTCACAGCTGCTTGGTAAACCTTTTTGTCTAGATTATCCCTCTTTTGTTTTGTTATGTTACTTTGATTAGAATTAAAATTAATTGACTATGATCATTCGCTCCTTAGTTGATCTTAGGTTGAAACATATGGCAACAAATATGGAGTCCATCGATCAAGGAATTTCTTTTGATGGGAATCCTTGTCCTTTTCCTCCTTTCGGAAATATTGGTGCTCCTTATATGGCTACATTGTCCCTTTCGGGATTTACCATTGGCTTGCCAGTATGGTTGTTTTCAACCTCCTTGGTTCAAAATGTCATGATTTCTCCACAATCAAGTACACCTCCAACCAGATAGAATCAACCTCCAGTTGATCCTAAAGTTGACCCTTTTCCTTCTTCCTCAGTTGTTTCTTCCTCCCCTTCTTCCTCTTTGCCTGGTGAAAGTATTGGTACTAGTAACCAAGTGGCTAAGAAGAAGAAGAAAGGGAAGAAGAAGAAGAAGAAGAAGAAGAAGAAGAAGAAAATTCAGCAGAGGGGCAACCAAGCAAACATTACTTTGAATGCAACATCTGATGAGAAATCATCCATCAAGCCTCACAAAGTTCGATATCCAAGAAAACTTTGTGTGGGAACCATATTCTTTGAAATTGTCCTGATATTCCTCATATCTTAGAAGAATGGTCTTCTCGTTCACATCATCCTATGTCATCAACTTCTGGAGATCATGCTAGTGACATACCATCAATTAGTGGTAGTAACGTTCATGGAAAGAACGGAAAATTCAAGCTTCCCTGTAGGTTATGTGAAGGGAATCACCCCATTCACCTTTGTCCCTATCTGGATGAAACCAAAAAAGTGTTGGATAAATGTCATGCTTCACTGCAACGACTTCCATCTAGTTACAGGAAACTCGTGCTAAATCCTTCACTAGTTGATGAATTTCCTGACTCAATTCAACCGTCAATCAAACCCACTCTCTATGAAAGTGAATCCTATGAGTATATACCTAACCCAAATCAACAGGTCGAGGTAACAGTTGACTCGATTTCACCTTCAGCTAATCGTACCTTTCTCGAAGAGAGTGAATATGATACCACTCAGGCTCTTTTCATTTCTTTAGATTCTAATGAGCTTGGGGGTAGTCCTCCTATTCCATCAAGATCGAAGGAAAATCATCCCGCTATCTTAACTCAAGGGGGTAATCCTCCCATTTCTACAGTACCCCCTCCAAGTAGTCTAGTCACTTCCTTTGATTGGAACTAATTAGCAGGATTCCGTCTTCCTTCTTATGTGCCTTTCCAGATCATAGTACAAGTTCGTAATATGATTGTATCTGGCACTATTATAGATGAAGGTGCATCAGTGAGTATCCTTTCCTCAACTGCTTGGCAAGTGCTCGGTTCATCGCCGCTTGTGCCTGTTACACAGAATCTGTTGGGTTTTAACAGAGGAACCAGTCAACCATTAGGGATCCTCCCTCAGTTACCTATTAAGTTGGGAGGAAAAATCGTTTATCTGAATGTGATGGTAGTCCCAGGCCCTTTAGATTACAATTTAATTCTTGGGCACGACTTTGTTTATGGCATGGGAGCTATTGTTTCAACAAAATTTCGAGTGATTTGTTTCCCACATGAAGGCAGGATTGTCACCATTTACCAGCTTTCATTTCCCAGTCCAAATATGGCTCCTAGTCAACCATCTTCCCTAAATGGTCCTTTTGTACCAATGGTATCATCCCCACCTCGGGTTCGCTATGTGGCAACCTGTTCCATACCTACATCAACTAACGATCAATTTAATGATGTTGTACATCATGTACTGGGGGCATTGGAACCAGATCTCTCCTTCATGACCTCATATGGGTCATGAAACCAAGGAATATGAGGATAGTTCTTTTACTGTGTCAACCTTGTTAAAAAATGAAACAGTCCCATGAGGATAGTTCCTTGTCTTGTGTCAACCTTGTTAAAAAATGAAACCAAGGAATTAAGGATAGTTCCTTGTCTTGTGTCAACCTCCTTAAAAAAATGAAACAAGGAATCCGAGGATAGTTCTTTTACTGTGTCAACCTCGTTAAAAAATGAAACAGGTCCATCAGGATAGTTCTTTTACTGTGTCAACCTCATTAAAAAATGAAACAACCCCTATGAGCATAGTTCCTTGTCTTGTGACAAGCTCGTTAAAAATGAAACAAGGAATATGGGCATAGTTCCTTGTCTTATGTCAAGCTCGTTAAAAAATGAAACAAGGAATCTAAGTAGAGTTCCTTGTCTTCTGTCAATCTCATTAAAAATTGAAACAAGGTCCCCTGTAGCAAAGTTCCAAGTCGAGTCTTTGATTAGATCTCGTAAAATCCTAGTCAAGTCTTTCACTTGATCTCGTAAGTGAACCTTCATTCCATCTACCTCATAGCTGCAAGTAGGATACTTAGGTAAATGTAATGAAGCTTAGGGGGCATGCACCTAATGGTAAAGTTAAGTTCCCTGTAGTTTAAGTGAAGGGAATCACCCCATTCACCTTTGTTGCTATCACGACGAAGCCAAAAAGGTGTTGGATAACCGTCCTGCTTCATCGCAGCAACTTCCATCTGGTTACAGAAAATTCTCCCTTTCATCATGTTGGGGGCATGTAAACCAATCTTAATCAGAGTTATTTGTTTCAAGCTTGTGTAAAAATGAAACTGAATTCAAGCATAGTTTTTCTTTTAAGCTTGTGTAAACATGAAAAATCCAAGCATAGTTCCCTATGGTACAAGCTTGTGTAAAAATGAACCCATTTCCATTTTAACCCTTGTGATTGCCATTCTATCATCCTTTTGAGCCTTGGTTGTTTCAATCCATCACCACCATCTCTTTGGCCGATCATACACTTTCACTTGGTTGTTTTACCCTTTTTTGAGGAACAGTTGAATGAGTGGTCTTATTAGCCAACCTCTTCACATCAATCAACATGTTTTGAGAAGTTCCAACATCACCGGAACCAGATGTTATCCTAGACACCACTCATTCGTCAAAATGGAGTCTTCTTTAAGCTCTTTTCAGACACTCTAAAAATGAAAAGATTGTCGAGTGTTTATCCTTTCTAGCTCGTTAACGGATTGGAAATGATATCTCTCTTGTATTATTTTATGCTTTTTCGAACTTGAGAGATTAACTTACGAAAAGGAACTTGTCAAGTTTCCTTTTTGTCCCTTTTTAAACTCCCTAAACATGAAAAGGACCGAGTTATCTTTGTCATTAAACTCGTTAAAAACATCAAATAGCGACAAACATTTCCATCTAGAAAAGACCGAGTTTCACCTTCGCTAGACTCATTAAAGCATCAAATAGAAATGGATTCTCCCGAAGGGTGAAATTATACAAAAGTCATATTTTATCCTCCTCAATCTTAATAAAAAATAAATAGGTACTGGTCAGCAATGACTGGGCAAAATTGGAAAAAGGGGAAAACACTTTATGGTAGCAAGTCATGCTTGAAAATGGCACTTTCACCTCATCATGGTGACTATGTGGGTTGGGTCATTCATCTTGATGGTTATCACACCGTTGGTCTATCATACCATCAATTACTTCATTTTGGATCAATGCTACCAATTCATCTTAGTGTCACTGACATGTTCAAGAGAAGTCATTCAGTTCAAAATTCATCCTTTGCAATGACGTAAACCTTCATTTTCATGACTGCCATTCTTGAATCTTGTGTCGTCAGTTGTTTTTTCATCTCCAAAATCATTTACCTCGTTTCGTGTCATTGATGTGGGATACATCAGGGCCCTCCTACTATGAGTCACTTCTTGTCGACATCAGCACATCATCCAAGAAGTTGACTTAGAAACACCCCTTCAGTACCTTGAGGCTTGCATAAATCAATGGTAGGTTTCTCACTTTCGATGATAGGTTGACATCACTAGCCTTCAACTGAAAGACTTTGTATGGTGTTCGACTTCAAATCATTTATTCACACCATGCGAAATGTATTGTGGTACCTTGAGAGTCATTATCATTATCGGTGATTCATCTCGCGTCTATTAATGACTTACATCATTGGCTGGTAATAAGATGATGTCTTCCCATGTTCGACTTCAGATCATCTATTCACATGGTTAGAATTGTACTTAAGAGAAAGATTGAATGGGATTGAAGAACCTAGATCTAGTTTCATCCATCTAGGTTGCGATATGTTTAAGAGTACCAAATCAAATGTACAATGGCCTTACATTCATGGGTCTATATCTGTAGATGACTATATTTGTACATGTAATGAAAGTTTATAAGCTAAGCATGGGTATGCCTTCCCTTAGCTAGTTCATGAGAAAAAATCAAATTATCATGATATATGTATTGTAATTGATGCAGGTCACCTTCCGCTTCAAAACCTCATTTCCACATGATAAAGCATTTCACTCGACATACATATTTACGACTTCATACTTTAGGGGGCAACTGTTACAGATCCATTTGGGTACATCAGCCCCAACCTACAGATCAGTACTATTAGGGCCCATCAAACCCTAATTTAGTTGTTACATGCCCTAAAGAAGTCAACCATCAGAATTCCTAGCTTCCCAAGAAGTTTCATGACCAAAATCATCCAGAAACTACCTCTAAGAAGATTAGCGCAGGTAGGCCTTCATTAGGGTGCACTGTAGTGTAAACCATACACTAACAGGGTGCTATGCAGTGCACTTGGTCCCTCTTTGGCCTGCGTTGGGAAAAGTTGAGCAAATTTCCATTAGGGTTTGAAAGATTCCTTATCTATTGGATGCCTCTAGAAGTTTCTCAAACCTATCTACTCCTTTGAGCTCGCATTTGGATGAGGGATGGAGTTAAGGAACATCAATCCTTTTATCCCTTCCTCCATGGAACTAAAGCCTATGTGTGGGAGGGCATTTAATGTCACCATTTATGGCATTACTTCCTTCATTCACATATAAAAAGACCACTCATCTAAGTGATCAGGGGCTCGCTTGGCTGGAAATTATTGAATTATAGGGAGATGCTATTAGTATGAGACTTGAGTTGATTTCAAGTATTGTAATGATGTCAAAATGTCTTGCTTGTTATGAGGAGAGGATGGGATTGAACTGGAGGAGTGATGCTAAGTTGAGTAATGGGTTGTAACTCTTCCTTTTACTAATAAAGTGTTCAAATATTTTTCCATATGCTTGTGTTATTCATTTATGCTTTAATATGTATATCATGTACTTGACTCCATGCTATGTTTAATCAATAGATCATTATCATATGCTTTGATTGGTTGTTGTCTTCTGTCTGTGTGCAGGTACTTTTCGAGCAGATTAAGTATGGAGAGGAGTGACATAATCGGTCAAGGGAGATAAGGAGCAAGTGAAGGCTACAGGTAGGCTTCTTTACCTCTTATGTAATCTATTGATCATAGGAAATGTAGAGAACTCTTTAAACTATTGTTCACTTAGCTACTAGTCTAGGGGTTTAGGCATTTATCTGGAGACACTAAAACTTTCCAAAACAAGTTTGGGAAAATATCCAAAAAACCAACAATAGAACCATCTTAAGAACCAACCAAAATATTGAAAACAACGCATTCATGATTAACTGTGGGAAAAAAATGAAAACATGATTTAAAAAAGGGGGTTTTGCAATATTTTGTCACACAATTGCATTTTGTGAGTAGCTTGGGCAATACATGTTGTTATTGTAGGCTTTTTGACCAAACACTCCCAAACTTGTAGAGGAGTTCCATGCATCTTGGATGTTGAAAAATATTTTTCAGGTTTTTACATTCTTTTAACTCTTGAACAAGGGATATTGTATATTTTTTGCACACCTTTTTTTTCCTATTTGATGGCATATTCCCATTTGTTCATAGAAGCAATCTTAAATAGTTTGAGTAGGCTTATGGTTAACAACATGTGCTTCCTCATCAGATGTTATGGGTTCAAGAGGGAGGTAGAGCATGTACACCTCCTTAGACTTTAGTAATAAAATCAAAGAACATGGTTGATTCTCCTATGTTAGTAACATTACAATGATCTTCCCAAAGGCAACATAAAAAATGTAAGTAACATTACAATGCTTTTCCCAAAGGAGACACTAAAAATGTCATACATGGGTGGAGCATGATCTATTTTCAACAACTCCCACATGTCTTTATGTGCGCATGCTTCTAAAATTATTAAATATAGTTTTTGCTAAAATTGTTGTTTCGAAAACTGAACCGATTTCTTTGTTTTTAGTGATTTAAGGGGTAATAGAGCGGTAGGGTCAAATGGCTCAATTTTTTGATAGGGGAGTGTTGCAGGAGCGCAACTGGATGTTAGTGTAGGAGTACATGCAAGTAAGGGCACAAGCCTTTTAAACAATGTGGCACTGCTAATATTTTGATTTTAAAAGAGGCAAATTTCAGGATAGAAGAATGCATGCTACTTCAAATTAGAATTAACCAATCTCGAGTCTCACTAGGTCTAAAAAAACATAAGTATTCTAGCTAAGGTGTGCCATTAAAACTGGTATTTTAGGGTAAAAGGAGCAGAAAGATTTGCTAGGGCCGTAGAGAGGGTATGGATTTTTTGTTGAAACTGAATTCAAAACTTTGAATGTCAATAGTTTTAACGAGATAATTTGCTCCACAACAAAGTTTTGTTGTACAATGCTCTCTTGAACCGAATTGGCCATGGAACTGATTTATCAGACATGTCATTAATTTTAAAATCCTAACAATATAAAAAATGATATACAATCATACATACTAGCATTTGGAGAAGATGTGGTATCCTAAGATTGAATTTGGGGGGCTTCCACTCTAGAAATAATGCATTGATTATTTAGTGGTATAACATCCAAATCATCAACCTCAACCTTATCCTCGACGTCCATCATATTTACATCTGAAGGAATCCTATCCGAGATGATGAAACATCTTTGTACATTACCTTTAACACACTCTCTCTCTCTCCATGTCCTCCTCCTTAGGATCAACAAAGATAATGAAGCTTGCAAGCATAGGAAAATACTTAAACCACAGGGGTTTAAGTAGCATGGTTTCTTTTATTTAACAATTTCCATTGAGCATTTCCACCTAAAGCATCTTCCAATTGAAACCCCTAGTAGACAGACTTGAAATAAACCCCAATAAACAAACCCATGATATATATAAGCTGTCACTAGACATCCATGGCCTAAATAAAAATTTAAATTCAATTCTTGGAGTCCAGATGAATGTTTCTGCACTAAATCCAAGCATTGAACTTGTCGACCTTCTCCATCTACTCACACAAAACTGAGTTATGGGTATCATTCTTAGCCTCACATTTTCATCTTCCCTAAGGCAATGGAAATCGTTGACATAAATGTACTCAAGGTGAAAATTATTTTCCTCATCGTAAATAATTATATGGATGTTCCATTTCCATACATGGTATCTAGACTCCGTATTCTCCATAGTGGCAACATAGGTGTGATGTCCCCCAACCTCAATGACATTGAAAGAATTGGGCTTCAATTCATTCCCTTTGCCACTTAAAATCATGGAAACAATCTTTTCTTCGAGCTTTGTTCTCTCCTTGGTGATATTCAATAGCTTGCACTCATTTTCGATGACTTTATCACAGATATTGACCATGAGAACATCAATGCTGAAATATGGAGGTTGAATACCCAATCTCTCAATCATGTTGCTTAGCCTGGATACATCGAGGGTGAATCCCCAATATTTCCATCACACTACTTAGCCTAGATAAATCGAGAGTAGATTTAGGGCTCACTTTCCATATATATCCTCCTCTAGATGCAAGAGTCACACAAAGATCGAAGCCATGTAGTGCATAGAGGTTTAGTTACACGTGCAAGTCCATTCTATTTTAAAATAATTAAAGATATGAAAATAAAAAAGTTGAATAAGAAGAAATGGTTAAGACGAAATGATATATTTAAGAAAAAATGATTATTTCATCTTAAACAAATGCCTTAAATACTCACTTCATTTATTAGTGACATTTGTGTTCTTGTGTGGAAAGATGACACCTACACTAGACGATGTATACTAGATCATGGGTATCCCTATAGATGGTGCCATCATAAACGCTGAGGTGTTTGACCAAGAAGACTAAATTTCATGCGAGGTTTATGTAATCTATTGGGTCTCTCTACCCATAGTAAGTGAAAACTCTTCTCATTTTATAGCTTTCTTTGAAAACCTATGGTGACTAGGTCAAGACTTGAAAAAGCCTCTAGTGGAACACCATCTGTATGGAATTTATGAAGTCTGATCTTATCTACGATAAAGTCTAAGCATATTCTATGATGAAGTCTAAGCCCATTTTAATGTTAGAGTTCAAGCCTTCTTTGTGATAATATTTGAGCCCATTCAGAGTTGAAATCAAAGTCTATTATGTGGTGAAGACCGAGAGTTTTGGAACAATAAAGAAGGCCTAAATTTGGACCTAGTACAAATCTAAGTCAAGACTATGATCAAGCTCATTTTGGAAAGTTGAAAGACAATTTATGGACAAATTTTGGAGGGATGAGTTGGTACTTATTGGAAAATTTTCTATCTCACATTAGGAGACAGAAGAAATTTATGCGTGCCTAGCATGTTATAGATTTTCATGAAACATCCTATTAAATGTTTCAACATGTTTTGACACCCATAAAATGTAGATTGCTCTTCATTCTCTTAGGATCAATCTATGGAATCTCCTTATGAAGCGCTCTCTCCTTGAACAAGATCAAGGATGTGTAACAATATCAATGTTCTTGTTTGGTTAGTTTGGAGACTTGATTGGCTCACATGGAAAGTTATCTGCAATGTGAGCTAAAGCCTTCTACCCCAGCTAGTATAAGTGTCAAGGATTCTACATGAATAACCTCTTTAGACTCTTGATCATGTGATATGTTGTGTATTAAATGTTTCGTTTCTGTATCTAACTCAAAGTATGATAGTACTTGTTTTGGGGAGTGGACAATTTTATTTTGATACTTGATATTAAATCTAGTTTTCCAAGTTTTAAATTGTGACTGAATTAATTTGGATGGTGTGTTTTGAAATTTTAAGATAATGTAATATTAAGTTACAAAAACAATTAGATACAGAAAAAATAATATAAATAATAAATAACAAGTGCTTTGAATTGTGTTATCACAGCTAGTGGAAAAATGTATTCAGAAAACACAACACTTTTATTTCTTGTGAATACATTTCATTACTGTTTGAACCCTTTCGTTACATGATGTACACACAACAAAGAAGAAACAAAAAAAAGTATATTCAGGGAATAGTTCGATACTTTTCTCTGTCGGGAAGATATATCTTTTTTTAACCTCATCTAATCCCAAACAAATAATGAACGAAAAAATCTATTTAGAGAACACAATCCTTTTCTTTCTTGCGAACACACATTTCGTTAATGCACTAATCCTTTCTTTACTTATGTAATAACAACAATGAACCAATGAAAGAAAAATCACAAGATTCATTTATTTATTTTTCAAATTTATTCGTTGATTTTAGGTTAGTATTAACATTATTTTTCCATTAATAACACCCAACCTCAAATCATTTCCATAAAACTTTAATAAACCAATAATCTAATAACAAAACTGAGCACAAATCAGCTAAGCTACAGAACTCATAACTTGAAATTTAAATTTCCCTAGGTTACTTCCTATTGACAAATTTTTTGCATACGTTAGCTATGGGGAACTAAGATTAGGTATCTATTTTTAACTGGATAAATTTAAACATTAGCAAAGTTTTTACTTACTTTGTATGCATGGCAAAGTCCTTCATCACTATGAGAACAAAACCAATAAATACATGATTGTTGTGATCACCAGAGATAAAGGTGTTTCCAGTGCTACACCTTCTCATTACACCCACGATATGAAATATTTATCAGAGGAAAAGAGCTTGGAATTATTTTGCATTCATGCTTTTCTAGATGGGAGACTTTGAGAGCATCTCGAGTCTTTCTGCCTAGATATTTTAGACAAATGTATTAGGCTTCCCAATGCAGTGGAAGTAATAGAAAAATCGATGGTAGGAGTAAGTATGATTTATAGTCACTGTGAAATGGCCTTGCATAATGTAGAGAAAGAAGGCCTCGTAAGAAAGCACAGTGTACCCACTTTATGGTCAAGTTATAATGCTATGCCTCGTCATTTCAAAGCTTGTTTTCTTGACTTTCCTTCTTTTCCTCAAATATCTGGCAGTGTTAGATTTAAGTAAAACTTGTTGGAAATATTAATCTCAACCATTGCCTTAAACACACTAATAAAAAACATTCTTGCATAGTCAACTACTGTAAGGTTGTGATTTTGTTTGCATGTGGAATGACTAATGTTTGACAAGAAGTAAAACACTGACCATTCCGAAACATAATAGAGAGTATAAATCACTTAATGAATTTTGGTAAATACTTAAGGAAAAACATTCACTCCGTGACTGTTATCCATACTCCGCAACATCTGCAAGTTCCGAAAACCATTTATTATGTAAAATCGTCCATATTGTGTATTCATGTTTTGCTATGTGATGAATTAATGAGACAAAACATATATTTTGGATAAATATGGATGTGAAAGTCATTTGTAATTTTGAGCCATAGACAGGGTGAAAAGTCTGAGGTAAAGAGAAAATTGTGGAGCGAATTTTGGTGGACGTGTGAAAAGAGCAGTTACTGTGTTTTAATGTGTGTTACTAGGCAACCCCTCATGAAGTCTAAATCACCGTAAACCTTGTTTTTTACTTGGTGAATGAGAGACAGTCTCATATGAATGTCTTTTCATGAATTAGAACTTAATCCAAAGTCTTATTTAGTTTCTCCAAGTTTTTACTCTATATTTACTGAGCCAGACTCCCCTCCTCTCCTCTACCCTTGTAAAAAAAAAATCATACCTTGTGGACTAGCTCAATTGGGAATTTAAAACGGGTGAAGTTCCTAAACTTATTAGGAACAAATACAGGGGAGCTGCCTGAATCCTTGAGTAGTCTTTGAAGCCTCCTATTTCTCGATCTTAGTAAGTGTGAATATTTACGCGGCCTCCACTCCGAGATAGGTAACCATACATTTTTGCAATATCTAGATATCTCCCACTTCAAAAATTTGGAATCGTTACCTTCTGGATTATTGAAGCTCCATTATTTAAGAATGTTGAGGTTGAAAGGAGTCACATTTAACATGAAAGTAGCCACAACTGATGCTTTTTGGTGGATAGGTTTCAAATATTTCACTGACATCCCAACCCTGTCCCTAACATTCAGTAGTGAGACATCATTATCTGAAGGTTTTCTGTAACACCCCAAGCTACATGAACAGTTATTGTGGTTACTAAGTTTTATTTTCACCTTTTACTACATTAATTTTCTTACTTTATGTTGTTGAAGTGATAAATAACTGAGGCTAAGAGGCTAGAATAATTTTTGTTCCCTGATTAATGAATAATTAGGAGTTAAGGTATTTTAACAAAAAATTGTATGAAACAGTTAAAAGAAATAGTTACTCATATGCTCCTAGGAGGGGAGATATAGATGGGGAGAGGATTCCAGTGAGGTGGGGGAAAAACCTAGATATTCTTGAGCTAGGTGAAATAAACTAGTGGGAAAGACTCGAATACAGTGTGCAAGGTATGAGACTTGAGGCTAGACAGTGAGTCCTGAGGCCCAAGGTACCTTACTATAGTTGGACTCACTTGACTGTGAAGAGAATAAAGCGCTCGGGGGGAGAGTTTGGACGTAATTTCCAGGCTTGTGGCTGGGTGGCAAGACTTTCCAATCAAGAATAGTGTTTTCATAATTACAAGTCTGTGAACAGATAAGTGATTTAAATTTATCTTCAAGAAATGTTGGTTAAATATGAAAATATTAGTTGTACAGATAGAATTAATTAATGTTGGTTGAATATGAAAACATTAGCTTTATAGGTAGAATTTATTAAATACGTAAATTCCATAGAATTGTAATTGGAACAAAGAATAGAACTGTAATACCTAAACTCAGGAGAGCAGACAAATTTCACAAAGTAATGCTACTAACAATATGCATAAGTAAAGATATTTTGCTGTAACAAGTAACCATGGATATTTTGCTGTAGTAAATAAGTAAAGATATTTTGTTGTAACAAATAAATATAGACATTTTTCTGTAGCAAATAAGTATAGATAATTTTCTCACGAACCCATAAAAACTGCAAGGACCATAACTTTATCACAGGTAATGAAATTCCTACGATAGCAGGTGTGAAAGTTTCGAATGGATAGCAACCAAAAGGGAAATGAGTGACAATAGATGAATATACCCAATCACCATCTATTATTCTACCATTACTTAAAAAAAAAGGGCAAGGAGGAAAAATAGTAAAAATCTTTCACCATTCAAGTGAAGATTCATTCTATTAAATACGAAAGACTGAAAACATAAATAGAGAGTTGTTTCCATCTCAAAGAAGACTAAAACTTTAAAGTATGAGTTGACTTCACAATGGCAGATCTAGGTAGGTAGCCCCAAGGTTTTTCCAAGGCACTCAATAGAAAATAAACAACATTTAAAGTCTGGAATCTAAGTCTTGGCAGTGGATTCCATATAGCAAGATATATGAATGCACTGTTCCAAAAAATTCATTAAAAAAAAAAAAAAAAAAAAAAAAAAACTAAGGATAATCCTCGACGGAATTGCATATCAAGCACAACTCAAAACCAGTTTAACATTATGCACATAACACCAACGAAACCTTAAAACCAGCATAAATCAATAGAAATCGGCATATAACCTAGAACCAACTTCTCATAGGACAACCATTACATAGATATTTCCTAAATACCTAAGGAAATAGTGAGAAGAATTATGACCTGAAAATAACAACGAAAAACCTTAAACCCTAGAATTATGATTAATGCTTCCTTTGCCACACAAATTGAAAATGAGTTACAGGTTAATACCTGTCGTCATATGACAAGCAACCACAAAGTTAGTAAGAAATACTAAACTCATTAACAAAGAAACTAAATAGAACATTGGGAGTGGTGTGAACATACCTGAGACTTAGGAACTCCAGTAGATGGTGGCTCACCTACAAACCAACAAAAAAAATTAGTTAACCAAGCAGGGGAGTGAACCAAAATAAAAATAATAAAAGCTAAAGGTGGCATGACGAGCTATGTTCTCACCTCCCTGAGAATGGCATGGGTCCTAACTGCCTTCCACAATGTTATAAAGTCGATGAGTAATCCCTGAACAGTTGAAATATTTAGTCAGATTCCCAACCAGATGAAACCATGAGGCAGAAACCAACCATAAACAGCAAATAACACTAGAATAACAAACGGACAAATGAGATAGAATACCTCTTGGTGAGAACACAACGTAAAACTCCATTGAAAATAGTAGAAATGGTCATGAATCTGTGTGGAATAGCGAAGATCCAACTCTATTGCAGAGCTGTAAAGCCAAAGAGCCAACAAGCCAAATGACTTCACAATCAGCCGGGCATGGGAGAGTTAGTTATAAGGTAAAACCCTAACTCCTCCATGTCGTCAGATCACTGTCCAGAGATCGAAGGGAGTAGATCAATCCACCTATCGTAGGTCAGCCCAAAACCTCTGATGAATACATGCAACAAGATTTAATATGCCATTTCCATGTGTATCAAGGTACTGGTGGCATTTAACCAAGGTTCGGTCATACATATCAACTCCATTGTGAAGCCATGTGATATATAAATGCGAAACATCATAGACCTTGAAGTTTGCATTGCCATGAATAAAATAGATCACAGGCCAGATATGCTAAGGATGTTATTAATGATTGATCAACCATTATCTCAATATATATATATATATATATTATATATATAATATATATATATATATATATATATATATCTATATATATATATATATATTATATATAGATATATTATATAATTATATATATATTATATTATATATATATATATATATATATATAATATACTATATCTATATATATTATATATATATATATATTAACGTACTTTCTTGTGAAATGTGTTACAAATGGTATTAGAGCTCAGGTTCATACACTGAGACTTTTGGGAAATTACGTATGCATGTAATAAGTTTGACTTAATCAAACGAAGTGAGTAAATGTGAATGTGAACAAAAGAGACCAGCATCAACATTAAAAAGGAGTCAGAATGCAGAGGAGCCCAAAACCGCCAAACTAGCCAGAGACAACTTACGTGAATGCCAACCCTGACATATGGATACAACTAGGAGAGGAATCTCATCAAGCCAATGTTGTCCTACTTGAAATCGTTCAATAATTGCCTGCTAGGATGACAAATTTAAGAACAAACAATGAACGATTACGACTAGAATAGGAGAGAATTCTTAGAAGTCTATCTAATCAACAGAACCAACAAGAACTAGTTCCCAATGCCGAAGATAAAGAGAAAACCCCAACGACTCATCATGTAGAAGATAATTCTCAATTGGATGAAAAACATGGGGAAAATGAAGAAGGACATTTAGACAATGTCTCCAACCAACGCAAGACAAAAAGACTGAAATCTGAGTTACAAGGAGAATTTAAAAAGATAAAATCATCACTCTTCGAAGGAGAATTTGAAGAGGCAGTGAAAGCTTGGTTAATTGACATGAGAAAATATTTTCAGATTTATGATTTCACCAATAAACTGAAAGCACATTTTGCAGTTTATCAGTTAAGAGGTGAGGCTACTCTTTGGTGGGAGGAAGTCAAGGCTCTGAGGAAAATCGATGAAGAACATGTCATGTGGAAGGAGTTTCATTTTAGGATAAGTATTTAACTAAATGTTATTCTGATGAAAAAGTAAACTAATTTAATGAGTTATATTGGGAACCTTAACCATGGATGAATATGTGAAATGATTCACCTCCTTACTGAAATATGTGCCTTATATGCAAGAATAAAATGCCAAGATTTGACGTTTCATTAGTAGCCTACCCAATTATGAAGGAGAATCTTGATTTTGATTACCCTACAACCATGGATGATGCGGTGTGAAAAGCACACATCTGCTACCAGCAAATGAAACAAAAAAATGATTGACCTAAAGGAGGACCTAATAGGAAGGGAAGGAACCTACCCCCAAATAGACAAACAAAATTTGCTAGTAGCAAGAATTTACAACAAAAACCCCTCAGTGAACCAACCCAAAGTTGGCTACTCTAAAAATAGAGATTCGGAAGGAATTAATAAATCTACTAATGACCAGCAGTCAAAAACTCCTCTACAATGTTGGGGATGCGGAAACCCCCATTATTAAAAAAACTATCCACATAAAGCATGGATGGAGCAGCTATCAAATATGTAAGAAGCTTAAATAGTTGGGGAAGTGGCAAGGAGCATGCCCAGAATTAATCCTGCTCTAGATGACCATCAAGCAGAATACCAACCCACCATGATTGAATGTGAAGGTATGATTTCTGAGCAACCTGTCTCTGTTTTATTTGATCCCGGTGCTAGCCTAAGTTATGTTAGTCCTAAGATTGTAGAGAGTTGTCAACTGTAGAGAAGTAAGTTTCCAAAACCATGGTTAGGTCAATTAGCTACCAGGGAAAAAGGAAGAGTAACTGCAAAAATAGAACATTGTCCTATAACAATTTCAAGAGAACCCATTTATGTTGACCTTAAAATATTCCCTCTAGGTTCATACGACATTTTAATAGTGATGGATTGGTTGGAAGGACTCTAGTCCCTAGTTGATTATAAGTAGAAAACTATAAGTTACATCACTGAGTCAGGGCAAATGAAGGAACTACAAGGAATCAAGAAAAATATTAAGTTGCATCCTATTACTGCGAGTCATCTTGGAAACTGTATTAGGAAAGGCTGTTAGATATATGTAGTCCATGTGGGATATACGAACTCCAAAAATAAAATGACCCCTTTGGAAAATATGTGTGTTATTCAGGAATTCGCTGATGTATTCCCTAAATCCATTCTTGGGTTACCACCCAAGCGCGATATTGATTTCATCATCGTATTAATTTCAGTGCAGCCCCTGTAATTTTGGTGCAGCCCATGTATCCAGAGTCCCTTATCACATGAGCATACCTGAATTAACAAAACTCAAAATGCAGCTTCAAGAACTTCTAGATAAAGAGTATATCCACCCCAGTGTGTCTCCTTAGGGAGCCCCTGTACTGTTCATATGGAAGAAAGACAGAACTTTGAGATTATGCATCGATTATCATCAGTTAAATAAATTGACCATCAAAAATAAATATCGTTTGCCACGTATTGATGATTTATTTGATCAGGTGCAAGGAGCCAAAGTATTCTCAAAAAATGATTTAATGTCCGGCTACCACCAGATAATGATAAAGAGGGAAGATATTTGTAGAACTACATTCTAAACTCATTATGGTCATTACAAGTTCGGGGTGTTACCATTTGTCCTGACAAATTCCCCAACTACTTTTATGAGCTTGATGCACGATATTTTCCAACCCTATCTTGATAAATTTGTACTGATTTTTATTGACAACATTTTAATTTACTCCAAGAATCAGGAGGAGCATGAAAATCATCTAAGGATAGTGTTGCAAACTCTGTAAGAAAATTAGTTATATGCTAAACATAGCAAGTGTGACTTTTTTGAAAGTCAGATTCAACACTTGTGTCATGTTATATCAGCAGAGGGAATAGTAGTATATTTGGAAAATATTAAAACCATTATGGAATGGACCGACCCAAAGAATGTTGTTGATATGAGGTCCTTCCTAGGCTTAGCCAGGTACTACAATTGGTTCATTTAAGAATTTTCGAAAATCGCTTTCCCAATGACCTCATTACAGAAGAAGGGACAAACCTTCCAACGGACAGTTGAATATCAACAAATATTTGAAAGACTAAAACATCTACTTACCACTGCACCCATGTTAAGGGTAGCATATTCAAAAAACAATTTCGTAGTTTTTACGGATGCCAGTAAAGAAGGTGTTGGCAGAGTGGTGACATAGGACGACAAAGTCATTGCCTGCAAATCACACAAATTGAAGGAGTATGAGCAATGATATTCTTCTTACAACCTTGAATTAGCAGCAGTAGTGCATGCACTTAAAATGTGGTGACCCTACCTATTGGGGAACAAATTTCTGCTATTAACAGATCACAGTAGCCTCACAAATTTCTTTAACTAGTCTAGCTTAAATATTAGGCAAGCAAAATGGACAACATTTTTGAGTGAATTTGATTTTGAAATGAAACATCGTAATGGAAAAGAAAATCGGGTGGCTAATGCATTAAGCATAAAATTACATTGTATTTATGAGGTCTAATTGAGCCAATTACAATCAAACATCCTTGAAATCATAAAGGAAGCCTCCCTTAAGGACCCAGAGTATGATTTTCTTTGGCAGCAGGCAAAGCAAGCTCAATTGAAAAGGGAAATATCATATTATGAAATAAGTTTAGAGAAGCTCCTCACTTTCAAAACCAGAGTATATGTTCCTAATCACAAGTTTGTCAAACAGTTGATATTGGATGAATTCCACAAGAAACCATGTGCTGGCCACCCTGGGTACCAGAAGCTATTTTCAGCCATCAAGAAAAGTTATTTCTGGATCGAGTTAAGGAAATATGTCACTGAGTATCTGTCTGAATGTTTGGAGTGTCAATTGGTGAAGGAAGAACATCAGCATCCCGCTGGGTTTTTGCAACCATTTCCCATTCTGGGATGGAAATGGGAGACCATATCTCTAGGCTTCATCATAGACTTACCTCACACTAAGAAGTAGCATGACTCAATTATGGTGGTGGCGAACAACTTAAGAAAAACTGCTCATTTTATACTTGTAAAATCCACTTAAAAAATATGGAGATTGCAGACATATTTATGAGGGAATTTTTTCTTCTGCACGGAATACCCAAAGTGGTAACTTCTAATAGGGATGTAAAATTTACATCCACATGTTGGGTGTCGAGTCTAATTATCTTCTGTATTCAAAGGTATCACCACATTGGACCCCAGTTCGTAATGGGGTGGAAACGCAACCCGTAAAATATTCACTGTAGGGGGTTTCAGGTGGGCGGTTGCGACCTTTGGGACCCCCCCCCCCCCCCCCTGGCAGGGGGATCGGGGGAAACACCCTCAAAGCTAAGAATATATGTAAAATTGCATTGTAAAATGTTGTAATTTCATAGTCAATCTGATCCATTCATTAGGCAGAGATTCTGAAGGTAGAACTTATGTTTAATTTAGGGTTTTTTGCCCTAGAAGGCAACCCCTCGCTATATATGAGGGAATTGTATTGCGTCTATGCATATGTGTATTTTGAGTGAGAAAGAGAGAGGAGATTGAGAGAAAAGAGGGAATTACAATAGATCTGTTATAGATTGTATCTCTTCAGTTTATTGGATAACATAAAAAGAAGGATTGGTTGTTTATCCGTGGATGTAGCCCAAACTGGGTGAACCATGTATATTTGTGTCTCTCTTGTTTTATGCATTTTCTGTGTTTAAATTTCTGCAATATTTTATGTGTTCCATTCCTCTGTAATATATAATTTTCTAACAACTGCTATTAGAGCCGGAGGTCTTTTTTTGGATGATAAGCTCGTAGGAGAGAAGGGTTCCTGGTTTGAGTGGGAGCAATGGCGGAAGATGGTAGGTTTAGGGTCGAAAAATTTAACAACCAAAATTACCAGCCATGGAAGATGAAGATGGAAGATTATTTGTACTAGAGATATTTGTACCAATTATTGAGTGGTAAGAAAATGAAGTCGACGAGTATGACAGACACAGAATGGGATATTCTCGACAGAAAAGCACTTGGAACAATACGGTTGTGCCTAGCGGTGTCGGTAGCGTTTAATATTTCAAATGAAATGACAACAGAGGGTTTAATGTTGACATTGGCCAAACTATATGAAAAACCCTCAGCCTCAAATAAGGTATTTCTTATGAAGCGTTTATTTAATATGAAGATGTCAGAAGGTGGATTTGTTGCTCATCATTTAAATGAGTTTAATATTTTTACCAGTCAATTAAGTTCTGTCAGGGTAAATTTTGATGATGAAGTTAGGGCTCTGTTATTTCTCTGCTCATTACCAGAAAGTTTGAATGGTTTAGTTATGGCCATTAGTAACTCTATCTCTGGATCTAGTACTTTAAAGTTTGATGATGTTGCCAGTGCAATCCTTAGTGAGGAAATGCGACAGAAAAGCTTCGGTGAGACATCAGGTAATGTGTTAACTACAGAGACTAGGGGAAGAAAAATTGAAATAGGAAAGAGCCCTGGATATCACAGTAATTAAATAAAAGCCAGATCGAAGTCCAAATCGGGGATAGTGTGCTATAAATGCAAGAAGAGAGGACACCTATAGAAAAACGGCAAGTCTCGAAAGGGAAAGGAAGGAGACGCGCAACAAGAAAATAATCATGAAGTGAATGTAACAGGTGATGTGTTGCAAGACGCTTTGATTCTTTCATTAGAAAATATTATTGTTGCTTGGGTGGTAGATTTAGGGGCCTCATTCCATGCCACACCTGATAGGAAACATTCTTATGATTATGTTCAAGGAGATTTCAGATAGGTTCGATTGGGTGATAATAAACCCTATAAAATCATTCGAATGGGTACAATTTTCATAAAACAACAAATTGGAAATAAGTGGTTATTGAAGGAGGTAAGGCATGTTCCAGATCTGAAGAAAAATCCGATTTCAACATGGCAGTTGGGAAGTGAAGGTTGTGTAACTACTTTCACAGATAAAACCTGGAAAGTCACTAAAGGATCCCTGGTAATAGCGAAAGGAGGAAAGGTTGGTACATTGTATTTATGCAATGGTATTTCTAATTCTGTTAATGCTTTTACCTCTACAAGAGAAGATACAACATTGTGGCAACATAGGCTCGAGCAGATGAGTCAGAAGGGCATGCAGATTCTTCACTCAAGAAATTTATTGCTAGGTTTGAATCATGTTGATTTAAAATTCTGTGAGAATCGTGTTTATGGAAAACAGAAGAGAGTCAGATTCCTTAGAGTTGGGAGAGAAAATAAGAGCGAAAAATTAGATCTTGTGCATACAGATGTATGGGGACCTGCTTAGGTATCATGTCTTGGTGGCTCTCATTATTATGTTACTTTTATTGATGATGCAACCAGAAAAACCTAGATTTATTGCATTTGAAATAAATCTGATGTATTTGATACTTTCAAGAAATGGAAATCTTTGGTTGAAAATGAGACAGGAAAAAGGTTGAAGTGTCTCAGATCAGACAATGGTGTTGAATATTGCAACAAAGAGTTTGATAGGTACTATTCAGAGAATGGAACTCATAGAGAGAAGATAGTTCCAGGAACACCACAAGAAAATGGTGTGTCAGAAAGGATGAACAGGACAATCATGTAGCATGCAAGGTGCATGAGATTGCATGTAGGATTGCCTTTACAATTTTGGGCAGATGTTGTAGATATTGTTGTTTATCTAATAAAGAGAGGGCCTTCAAGTTCCTTGGATGGTGGTATTCCAAAGGAGGCATGGATAGGTAAAAAGTTAAACTACTCTTTTTTTTAAACTTTTGGTTGTGAAGCCTTTGTCCACATTAATAAAGAAAATAGAACAAATCTTGAGGCAAAATCAAAGAAATGTACCTTTATTGGATATGGTGTTAATGATTTTGTTTATCGCTTTTATGATTATGAAAAACACAAAATCATTAGGAGCAGAGATGTCATATTCAATGAAAAGGTTTTGTATAAGGATCAACTGCAGGAAAAGAAGCATGAAAAAGAAAATAGAGAATACATAGTGCTTGACGAGATCACAGGAAAAGTGATGGTGCTTGAAAATCATAATGATCAATAGCTAGAACAACAACCACAATAGAAACAAGCACCTCAAACACCTGAAAGTGGCGTTAGAAGATCTACCAAGATAAGTAGACCCCCTGAACGATACTCTCCTTTATTATATTATGTATTGTTGACTGATTCTTGTGAACCAGAATGTTATGAAGAAGTAATACAAGTAGAAACCAGAAAGAAGTGGGAACAAGCCATGAAGGAAGAGATGGTCTCCTTAGCACATAAACAGACTTGGGACTTAGTCACGTTTCCTGCAGGTAAAACAACATTGTAGAATAAATGGGTTTACAAGTTGAAGGAAGAATATGGAGGTATAAAAAGGTATAAATCTAAACTTGTGGTGAAAGGGTTTGCACAGAAAAAGGGTATAGACTTTGATGAGATATTTTCTCCTGTTCTTAAAATGACTTCAATCAGAACTATTTTAAGTCTAGTAGTAGCTGAAGGTTTGCATCTTGAGCAGTTAGATGTAAAGACAACCTTTCTCCATGGGGATTTGGAGCAAGAGATATATATGCAATAGCCACAAGGATATGAGGTAAAAGGAAATGTGTAGGTTGAAGAAGAGATTGTATAGCTTAAAATAGGCTCCAAGGAAGTGCTATCTAAAATATGACAGGTTTATGTTTGAAGAAGGTTATACTAGATGTCACTCTAATCATTGTGTTTAGCTCGAAAGGAAAAATGACGACAGCGATATTATATTGTTATTGTATGTAGATGACATGCTTGTTGCGGGTTCTAACATGCAGGAAATAAATGTGCTCAAAAAAAATTGGCAAAGTCATTTGCAATGAAGGATTTGGGTGCTGCAAAACAAATCCTTGGTATGAGAATAACTAGAGACAGGAAGAATTGCAAATTAACATTGTCTCAAAGTGAGTACATAGAAAAGGTGTTGAAAAGGTTTCATATGCAAAATGCAAAACTAGTTAGTATACCTTTGGCTAGCCATTTCAAATTAAGTAAGGAGGAGTATCCCAAGACTCAGGAAGAAATGGCTCATATGTCTAAAGTTCCATATGCATCAGTAGTTGGAAGCTTAATATATGCAATGGTCTGCACAAGGCTTGATATTGCACATGTAGTGGGAGTTGTAAGAAGGTACATGAAAAATCCAGGAAAAGAACATTGGATGGCAGTGAAGTGGATTGTCAAGTATTTGATAGGTACCATAAATCAAGCATGTTTTGAAATTTACCCAAGAACACAAATTAATTACAGAGAATTACTGAGTGAAAAAAATATAAAAATAACCAGCAACAACCATAAACACACATATTTATCTGGGAAAACCCCAAATCCTGGGAAAAACCCGATCATAATGAAATTTCATTATCCTTGGCCAAAACCCTGGCCAATCTGGCCAAGTGAGCCTTCACCGCTCACCTCCAGGCCTTTTACCTTACAATGAAGTCCTTCCCGCCTTTTATAGGATCCATTACATATAATACCACGGGTAGAATACCATGGGTGCACAATACCATGTTCCCCAAAACCATCACTGTTTAACCTCCTTTGACTCTATCTGAGTCAAGTTTACTTAACAATTCCCCCCTTAAACTTGACTTGGGGTTCCTTGACTAACTCCAGCCAATCCTGCTAAGTGAGACAATCCCGCTCACTCTAGCTCTTACCCACCTCAAAGTTTTTACCCGGGGTATTGTTAACCCGACATCCCCCTTATCACCTAGGTCTAACCCAGACTTTACCGGTGATTACCCAGGGGTACACATGCCTTACTAGGTCTTACAGTAGTATTCCCATTTACATGCAATAATTTTGACTTCATTAATTAATTTATTATTATTATTATTATTATTATTATTATTTTAATTTTAATTTATTTATTTATTTATTTTTGTACTGTTGCTGCTATTCTGACCCATCTTCTCTCAATTTCGGGCATCCTTGTTTTGTTTCTTTGCTTCCTTCTTGCCAAGTTTAACTGCCTTTAAATTATGAGATGAATCCTTGAAACCCTCGGCTGGCGTGACTTCACCATGAGGCTTTCATCTGGATCTGGATAACATGCGATGCTTCTTGTTTGGTTGATCTATATCCATGGCATCAACATTCTCTTCCATGCCACTTGACCTTTCTTGCTTACGACCTCGTCGAGACACAGATCTGCTCCGAGCTCTCTCTATTGCTGCCGAAGGATCCCACAACAACAACTGCTCCTCCTCCTCCTAATCCTCTACCTCCGGTCTCTTTGCCTGCAACAACTCTTTCATGGCCACTACAGATTGCAGCATCCTTGCCTTCATCTATCTGCCTTTGTAGAACCTTGTTTTGGCTGCATTTAGATTATATTTGTGAACAAACTATGCATCAATCCTTTCTATCTCTACCAGGATAAATAACCTTTGGCAACAAAAGCATTTTTCTGAAGCCAATACACAACCTTTCGCTCTAATACCAATTGTTAAGAGATTTACCCAAGAACACAAATTAATTATGGAGAATTACTGAGAGAAACAAATATAAAAATAGCCAGCAACAACCATAAACACATAAACCCACATGTTTATCTGGGAAAACCCCAAATCTGGGGAAAAACCTGATCATAATGAAATTTCATTATCCTTGGCCAAAACCTTGGCCAATCTGGCCAAGTGAGCCTTCACCGCTCACCTCTAGGCCTTTTATCTTACAATGAAGTCCTTCCAACATTTTATAGGCTCCATTACATATAATACCACGTGCAAAATACCATGGGTTCACAATACCATGTGCTCCAAAACCATCACTAGTTAACCTCCTTTGACTCTATCTGAGTCAAGTTTACTTAACAAAGAATTATGCTTTGGTGGTTCAAACATTGCTCTACATGGATATGTTGATGCAGATATGGTGGGTGATAAAGATAACAGGAGAAGCACAACAAGGTATGTGTTTACTGTAGGTGGAACAACTATTAGTTGGGTATCAAAACTGCAAAGTGTTGTTGCACTCTCCACAACAGAAGTAGAGTATGTTGCTCCTACAGAGGCCAGTAAAGAAATGATTTGGTTATAAAGGTTTCTGGATGAATTGGGTAAGAAGCAGGAGTTGAGCAAGTTATACAGTGTCAGACAGAGTGCCATACATCTTGCAAAGTACTCTGTATTTCATGCTGAGACTAAACATATACAAATCAAGTACCATTTCATACGGTTAGCATTCGAAGATGGACAGTTGAAGCTGGAAAAGATACACACTAGCCAGAATCCTGGAGATATGTTAACAAAAGTTGTAACCAAGAAGAAACTAAGGAATTGCTCAGTTTCAATTGATCTTCAAGTATGATGAAGAAGACAAGAAATAGCTAGGTCCAAAGTAGAGTCATCATCCAACAAATGAAGCAGTGGTGGAGTTGCTATAATCAGTCTCCAAGTGGGAGATTGTTGGGTGTGGAGTCTGATTATCTTCTATATTCAAAGGTATTACCGCATTGGACCCCAGTTCGTAATGGTCGCCTATAAAATATTCAATGTAGGGGGAGTCCAGGGGGGGCGGTTGCGACCTTTGGGAGTCCCCCATGGTGGGGCGATTGAGAGCAGTGCCCCCCAAGCTAAGAATAGATGTAAAATTTCCTTGTAAAATGTTGTAATTTCATAGTCAATCTGGTTCATTCATTAGGCAGAGATCTGTCGGTAGAAGTTATGTTTAATTTAGGATTCTTTGCCCTAAAAGGAAACCCCTCGCTATATATGAGGGAATTGTATTGTGTCTATTCATATCTGTATTTTGAGTGAGGAAGAGAGAGGAGATTGAGAGTGGAGAGGGAATTATAGCAGATCTGTTGTAGGTTGTATCTCTTCAGTTTGTTGGATAATATAAAAAGAAGGACTGGTTGTTTCTCCATGGATGTAGCCTAAACTGGGTGAACCACATATATCTGTGTCTCTCTTGTTTTATGCATTTTCTGTGTTTAATTTTTGCAATATTTTATGTTTTCCATTGCTCTGTAATATATAATTTTCTAACACCACATTATGGAAAACACACTTTTTAAGGTTGGGTACCCAGTTCCAATTTAGCACTAGTTACTATCCCCAGATGGATGGTCAAACTGAATGAGTGAATCAAGTCTTGGAGGACATGTTACATATGTTTGAGATGGAACAACCACATAAGTGGGAACACTATCTCCACCTAATGGAATTTTATTATACTAACTGGGCATGAGCCCCTTTGAGGCGTTGTATGGAAGAAGGTACAAGGTACCCATAGATCAAAATAGTCCAGTCAATAAGCTAGCCTTTGGCCATGACAAGTTAGCAAAAATGGAGGAGATGGATAAGAAGGTTTTATATAATCTAATATCTGCGCAAGATAGATAGAATATGTATGCAGCTAAAAAGAGTACATACAAAGAATTTCAGTTGGGGGATCATGTATACCTAAGAGTAAATCCCTGAAAATGTTCCTTACAATGGAGGGGTTGTGCCAAGTTAGCACCCCGGTACAATGGACCCTTTCATGTCTTGGAATGGATTGGACCAGTACCATACAAGCTTGCCTTACCAATCCATATCCGGGTCAACAATATTTTCCATGGTTCCTTGCTAAAAAAATATGTGTACAACCCTCATCATATAGTTAGCTGGGAAAATATATCGGTCAAACTAGAAGGAGATTTTCTGGCAGAACCTCTTCATATTCTCAATTGGAGAGAAACCACCTTGCGGAAGCAAGCCATCACCCAGGTTAAAGTGCAATGGAATCACTTTGGCTCGGATGAGGCAACCTAGGAAGAAGAGGAATTTATGCAGAAAGCTTATTCGACGTTCTTTTCTTAAATCATAAAGAACACAAGAGACAATGTTCCTCATATGGGGGGAGATACGTACCACCCAAATCTACATGAATATTTACTATGCTTACTAAGTTTTATTTTCACCTTTTACTACTTTAATTTTCTTACTTTATGTTGTTGACATGATAAATAACTGAGGGTGACAGGACAGGATAATTTCTGTTACCTGACTAATGAATAATTAGGAGTTAAGGTATTAACAAAAAACTGTATGAAACAATTAAAATAAACAGTTACTCATCTTCTCTTAGGAGGGGAGTTATAGATGGGGAGAGGAGTCCATAGAGGTTGGGGAAAAACCCAGATATCCTTGAGCTGGGTGAAATAAACCAGTGGGAAAGACTCGAATACAGTTTGCAAGGTATGATACTTGAGGCTGGACAGTGAGTCCTGAGGCCCAAGGTACCAGACTGTAGTTGGAGTCACTTGAATGTGAAGAGAAGGAAGTGCTCGGGGGGAGAGTCTGGACGTAATTTCTAGGCTTGTGGATGGGTGGCGAGATTTTCCAAACAAGAACAAAGTTTGGATAATTACAAGTCTGTGAATAGATAAGTGATTTAAACTTATCTTCATGAAATGTTGGTTAAATATGAAAATATTAGTTGTACAGATAGAAATAATTAATGTTGATTGAATATGAAAACATTAGCTTTACAGGTATAATTGACTAAATATGTAAATTCCATAGAATTGCAATTGGAATAGAGAATAGAATTGTAGCACCTAAACTCAGGAGAGCAGACAAATTTCACAAACAAGTAATGCTAATAACAGTATGCATAAGTAAGGATATTTTGTTGTAACGAATGAGCATGGATATTTTGTTGTAACAAATAAGTATAGACAATTTGTTGTAACAAATAAGTATAGATATTTTTTGGTAACAAATAAGTATAGACATTTTGTTGTAACAAATAAGTATAGATATTTTTTTGTAAGAAATAAGTATAGACATTTTGTTGTAACAAATAAGTATAGATATTTTGCTCGCAAACCCATAAAATCAGTAAAGACAATAGCTTTATCCTAGGTAATTAAATTCCTACGATAGAAGGTGCGGAAGTTTCGAATGGATAACAACCGAAAGGGAAAGGAGTGACGTAGACGAATATACCCGTAATCACCATCCATTATTCTACCCTTAATTTTAAAAAAAATACAAGGAGGAAAAATAGTAAAAAGATTTCACCATTCAAGTGAAGATTCATTCTATTAAATACGAAAGACTGAAAACATACATAAAGAGTTATTTCCATCTCAAAGAAGACTGAAACTTTAAAGTATGAGTTGAATTCACAATGGTAGATCTAGCTAGGAAACCCCAAGGTTTTTCCAAGACATTGAATGGCAATTAAACAACATTTAAAGTCTGGAATCTAAGTCTTGGCGATGGATTTCCACATAGAAATATATTTGGATTCATTGTTCCAAAACAAACAAAAAGAAAACTAAGGATAATCCTCGACGGAATCGCATATCGAGCACAACTCAAAACTAATTTAATGCTATTCACAGAACACCAACGAAACCTTAAAACCAAAATAAATCCACAGAAATAGGTGTATAGCCAAGATCCAACTTCTCATAGCACAAGCCACTGCATTGACATCTCCTAAATACCTAAGGAACCAATGAGAAGAATTACGACTTGGAAATAACAACAAAAATCCTTAAACCCTCGAATTATGATTAATGTTGTCTTAGCCATGCAAATTTCAAAACAGGTTAATACCTGCAGTCACAAGACAAGAAACCACAAAGTCGGGAAGAAAGGCTAATCCCGTTAACAAGGAAAGTAAAGAGAATGCTGAGAGTGTTGTGAACATACCTAATATTGAGGAACTCCAACAAATGGCAGCCCACTTGCAAACCAGCAAAACAAGTTAGTTAACTAAGGAGGGGAGTGAACCAAAAGAAAAATAATAAAAGCTAAAGGTGGCATGATGAGTTGCGTGCTCACCTCCCTGAGAAAGACATGGGTCCTGGTTGCCTTCCACGAGGTCAAAAATGTTGATGAGTAATCCCTAAACATTGAAGTATTTAGTTAGATTCCCAACCAGATGAAACCCTGAGGTGAAAACCAACCACAAACAACAAATAACACTGGAATAACGAAGGGACGAATGAGATAGAATACCTTCCGGTGAGAATGTGACATAAAACTCCATTGAAAATAGTATAAATGGTCATGAATCTATCTAGTGTTGAGATTTTCTGTTTGTAACAAAATAGGAAAAATCTCAGCTGATGACAACAATAGGGATTCAGTTCCTAGATTAGCTCCAGGTTGTTAGGAGGGAGTTAATGCCTCCTATATTTGATGTGAGGGAATTAATGAGGCTATTAGATTCTCTATGCTATATAACAGGCAACCATTCAGATGGTTTGCTAAGAGAGTGAGAGGTTTTGTGAGGATTTATTGATGTAATCTCCAATTTGATTAATATATTCCTGATGCCTATGTTTGGTGGACGTAGCCCAGATTGGTTGGGTGAACCACGTTAAACTCTTGTGTTTATGTGCTTGATATTCTTCTGTGTGTGTTTATTTAATTTGACTGTGCACCTGTACCAACAATTGGTATCAGAGCAAGTTGGAGGTGTTGGTGCAGAGAGGATAGCCTAGATCGTTTGCTGGATCGTTTGCTGGCTAAGCTTGAAGCAGAAGGTGCGCTGAATTGCGTGGAGATGTGGAGCCTGAACGGTATGAGGAGCTTGATTGGTATGTTGAACTGCATGGAGCTTGAATTATGCTGAGGAAAGGTATGTTTAGTAATCGCTGGTGCGTTGTTTATCACTGCTGGAGCCCGGTTTCGTTCACCTTTCATGTTAAAATCAATCCTTTCTGCCAATTGTTAGGGTTAGAAAATGAAACCATACTACAAACAACTACTGTAAAAATGATATGGTGGAATTAATATTTCAAAAGTTATTACAACCTGGACCTGTTTAAAATTGCATCGGAGCATCCGCGGAAAACTGTAGAGGAATAGGTGCAGTGAATAATTCGTTCTATTCGAAATCGATACTGTACTGTGGGCTCAAAACTTTCGACCACTTCGGGTGGAGTGGACTGTCACCTTCGATATTCACATGCATCTGAAAAAGATGATGGTATTCCATTGACTTCCACGCCACGACTTGAGAATCGACCGATCTTGAGATTGCTAAAGAATCAATTATACCTATTATTAACTTAATGACGAAGGATATGAAAACAATTTTGGGTGAACACGCATAGACAGGCCATCATATTTTTTCGGTTTGTGTGAAAATTGGTCTATTTCTTTAATAGGCTGCAAACTGTAGTTTTTTTTCGAAATCGTTGCACTGTTGAGAACACTCCGTGAGAACATGCCTGAATCTTGAGTTTGATACTCAGTGTATTGACTGTATTTTTTGCACAGCCATAAGTCAGTGTTTTTTTTTTTTTTTTGTAAAAACAAAAGCATACAAAGGCATAGGCAAGTTTTTTTGGTTGTGTAAAAACAAATGCAAAGGCAGAATTTTTTTTTTTTGTGAAGGGAAGATATTTTTTGTTTTAAAGGCATAGGCAATTTTTTTTTAAATTGCTGGTATTTAAAACGTTGATATTGGAGATTATTATGCTTCTTGATACAAAATGGCGAAAACTCAAAGTGCCCGGTTTGAAATTGAGAAATTTAATGGCAAGAATAATTTCGAGATCTGGAAGGTGAAAATGCATGACTTGCTTGTCCAATAAGGCGTGGTAAAGGCATTGATGGGTAAATCCAAACAACCTTACAACATCACAGACGATGAGTGGGATGAAATGGATGAAAGAGCTGTAAGTTCCATTCGATTATGCCTGGCGGACGATGTCCTGTTTAATATTGTGTTGGAGACAACAGCTGTTGGTTTGTGGATGAAACTAGAGAAACTGTACATGACCAAATCCTTAACCAATAGGATTCTCCTGAAGCGACAGTTGTACGATTTTCGAATGAAGGAAGGTACATCAATTGCTGATCATTTAAATGATTTTAATACTCTTCTTGTGCAATTACAAAGTATAGAAGTAAAAATACCATCCGAGGATAAAGCTATTACTTTATTGTGCTCGTTGCTCGAATCATGGGATCATTTTGTTACTTCTATAAGTCTTAGTTCATCAGAAACTATTGAGTTTGATGATGTAGTTGCATCCTTATTATCGGAAGAAACAAGGAGGAAGTCGCATTCCGAAACCTCTACATCAGAAGCTATTATGGTTAGAGGTCGTTCGAAAGAAAGACGCCCCAGGAAGCCGAGTGAATCACGTTCAAAGTCGAAAGGGAAGAAGAGTAAGCTAAAGTGCTGGTTTTATGGCAAATCAGGGCATTTAAAGAAGGACTGCTGGAAGCGACAGCAACAAACTTCAAAGGCAGAGTCTTCGACAGAGAAGAAGGAGGCGAATACGACAGATACAGGTTCTACATCTGGTTCAGGTATGAGTGATGAAGTATTATCAGTTAATGTGTCAAATCATGGTCAACATTGGTTGTTAGATACCGGGGCATCAAAGCACATGTGTATCCATAAAGAATGGTTTAAGGATTATAAATCAATTAATGATGGTGTTGTGTACATGGGTAATGATGTAACATGTAATATTGTTGGGCTTGGGAGCATAAAACTACAAATGTTTGATGGGACAACAAGAATATTAACTGATGTAAGGCATGTACCAGATTTAAGGAAAAACTTGATTTCATTAGGAGCACTTGATTCAAATGGGTATAAAATTGTAATTCCAGGTGGAGTAATCAAAATTTACAAAGGCATCTTACTAGTTATGAAATCTAAGAAAGTAGGAAATCTATTTCAGTTAGAAGGTAGAACTGGGTCAGATCATGTGTCTGTGTCTGAACATGACAGTAGTTCCATTCACTTATGGCATCAAAGATTGGGGCATATGAGTGAAAGAGGATTGAAAATTTTGGCTGACCGAAAGTTACTTCCTAATCTAAGATCTGGAAAATTGGATTTCTGTAAACATTCTCTGTTTGGTAAACAAAGTAAACAAAAGTTTAAAACAGGCAAATATACTAGTAAAGGTATACTTGATTATATCCATTCAGATGTGTGGGGTCCAGCTCCTACAGCTTCATATGGTGGCTCATCTTATTTTGTATCATTCATTGATGATTTTTCTCGGAAAGTTTGGGTCTTCATGTTGAAAAAGAAGTCTGATGTGTTTACAGTTTTCAAGCAGTTTAGAGCATTGGTAGAAAACAGCACTGGTAGAACTATAAAATGTTTAAGAACTGACAATGGTGGTGAGTTTTCCTCCAAGGAGTTTGACAGCTATTGCAAGGATGCAGGGATCGAGAGACATAAGACCACGGTTTATACTCCTCAGCAGAATGGAGTTGCTAAACGCATGAACAGGACTCTTCTAGAGAGAGCAAGGTGTATGCTGAGTAACGCCGGGTTGCCGAAGGAGTTGTGGACGGAAGCAGTGGCAACTGCTTGTTATGTGATAAACCGATCTCCATCAACGGCAATAGACTGCAAGGTTCCACAAGAGGTATGGACAGGACACCCTTGTGACTATTCTAAACTCAGAGTGTTTGGTTGTGATGCATATGCTCTAGTGCCTAAACATCAACGAACTAAATTAGAT
>APFE030984414.1:0-11319 GCA_000404065.3 Pinus taeda
TTTGAGGGTTTTAACCACGTCAAAATACTGGTGTATTGATCTGTGATCTGTTTGTGAGCGGTGTCCTTTTGGTGTTATGTCTGAGGAAATTACCCTGTAAATTCCTTCAAATTCCGAAGGTGTTAGACTTGCTTTTCACTAACAATGTCCATTCAGAGAGCTGGAGTTCTACTAGTGTGTCACCAAGTTTTGTAGTGATTACAACCACCCTCCGGAATTTTTCTTTAGCTTCATTTTGGAGCCTCCCTACCAACCTTCACAGCAGCATGTCTTGCTTCATCAAGTACATAAGCTCTAGTGATTTTCCTGTAGAAAGACAGCCAGTCGATCAAACCTTGATGGCACATTCCCCTCATAGGCTATTCATCTAGACTTGGTCCCAATAAGCTAAGCAGCTCCTTCTAGAATTTGCGCAAATCTGGAGGGAAACCAACCTTCCCTCCAGAAATTGTGCAATCCTGACTGGTAGCCTATTAGGCCCTAGAATTGTGCAATTCTGCTGAGCAAGATTCATCGAGAAAATTGCACAATCCTTCCCAACTAGGTTTCTCAGCCCAAAATTTGTGAAAATCTAGGCAGCAGTCAGTTTCTCTACCCAGAAATTACATAAATCTTTGAGCAGCCAGCCCAGCTCCCAGCTAGAAATGTGCATTTTCTCCCAGCAATTGAGCAGCCTCTTGTATGTGCAGTTGAGTTGACCAGTTCCCTCCAAGACAGAGAAAAATAAACTTTCATGCATGGGCTACTTCTCCCAAGGGAGCATGCAAAGGCATCTCTTGTTTCAGGGATCTATTTTTTACAATTGCAGGCTACATGAAAGGATCATTTTAGGAACCTCCCACCAAGTGTCACTTTCCCTAGATTTGTGGCATGTGCATCACAACCTTGATTTTATAAAAAATCATCAACCAGATGTTGTAGAGATCATTCCTCACATCAACCTTACATCTTTGACATCCCACATCGCATCTCAGAGTTGTTGGCACATTCAGCTTAGTTGTTTCCGGGTAAGCCCACTTTCTATGTCTTGTGTTGCATTTCTGGCACTTTTTGTGTTTTTCTTCGTATGAATGTTGTCTGCTTGATTTCAATGAGCGCTTGATGTCATTTTGATACATACTATCTTGTACTAGCACCATTTTAGTTTTCATTAACATCTCACTATTGTCACATGCATGAAACTGTTTTTCATGAATGATTGTCAATTCGGCGACTCACCTCACCCACATGCATGTTGGTATGTTTTATGAATCTTCCATTCAGTGCTTCCATGCAAAATCATTCACTTATGCTTACACTCAGTATCACCATGCATTCACTTTCAATTTCCCATCGACGAGTCTGGGTTACCTTGCCTTGGACTCTTTCTTCACTGAGACAACATTATGTAATCTGGGGAAGGAAGGCTTTATCTTCCTCTCCAGAAATGAAATTTTTTGCCCAAGCACTATCTTCCAGATGCAGTCACTGAGCCTGCAACCTTTGCTAGATTAAATTGTGTAATTCCAATAGTGAGCAACCATATTAGAGTGTGCATTACGCAGTTCAAGTAGTCAGTCAGCCTCCCAACAACCCAGATTGTGCCTTGCATAGTCTTGGTAGTCAGTCTCCCGACCTCCCAACAGAAATTGTGCAACCTTCATGATCAGTCACACAGGTATGTTGCAAGTTAGTTCTCAAGTTTATTTTGGTTTTCGACTGAAATATTTCTTACCATGAGTGTTTCCGTGTCTCCAAGTATCATAGGTGTTCATATCCATCTTAGCGGTAGAGGTACAATGGTTTACCAGAGAGCATAGTCGAAGACACCATTCAGAGCACACTTGGGGATGTAGTCCATCAAGTGTCTATGGACTTGCACACCCATGAAGACATCAATTTTTCCATAGGCAAGGACATCAAGGTATGACATCAGCAACATCACAACGAGCAGCATCATGAACAACAGCTAAAGGAAGCATACCAAATGTAAAGAATGCAAGAGGAAGGTTTTTGACAACATAGAGGCGGAACAAAGTTGCAATTTCAAGCAGATCTACTGCTGATGAAAACAACTTTAGAGACTTGGGTGATGAGGTGACAACGCGAAATGAAGATCACACAAAGACAGAGAGTGGAACAAAGAAGGAGTTGCATGTGCTGAAGCAACAACTCAAGGAAGAATATGAGCTGCAGAGAGAAACAAATGAGTTGCAGCAGGAATAGGAACATTAGTGGGTGCAACATGCACTCACGGATGAAACTACACCCGTACAAGTTAAATATCCATCCCAGCAACTAGTACAGAGAAGACATGGTGAGAAATTTTGTTGATCACATGCAAGGGAATGCAGCAACATGCATGTCATTGTATGCATGCATTCAATCCCACCCATTCAACACACTCACCAAGGAAAAGACAAGAAGCAAGTCCAACTGGAGCTAAACATGTAGTTGATAGTTGATGTGCATGACCACCAGCACACACTAGAAGATCAACATAGATACTATGCATTAGTGTGATGCTGGTTCATCCACACCCAAGAGCACTATGTGCATGGTAGCAGACAATTTTGATGGAGGAGCCATACCAATGCTCCCAAATGCAATGGAGGCAAGAGTTCGCTTTAGCAAGATGTCACCATGGGGTGCATGTACACCATCATGGATGACCAAGCTTGGCTTCATCTCACCACCTTCACCATCATAAGCATGTTAAAGAGTTTGTCTCATCACAACAAACTGAGTTTCAGTGATTTCTTGCATGGCTTGCTCAAGCCATTTTTTCTCACAGGAGAACATGTGCATTGTAATGTAATGTCTTGTCAAGTGGAAGTTCAAGTGTCAATAGTTAGATGTAACTGGCATAGAGTAGATGTAGAGTCATGAGGGTAGATGAATTGTCACAAAGGGGAATGTCAAGGGTCACCACACCCTTTACTATAAATACAACCTCATAACTCATTGTATAATCTTTTGGTTAGCCAAGCTTCCAATAAGACTATCATAGAGAGAGATTGAAAAGTATTGTAACGAGCCTTGGCTTCTCCACTGCGTAGAGCTAGTACATATCTTTGGAGGAGTAGGTGGTTGTGGCTATAATGTTCCACTATTGGAACTAGTGGTTGGACATGGATTTATTGTATGATTGGAACTTACACTTCTTAATATAACAGAGCCAGGACGTTTCATGCATATGTGTATTGTATTCTATGTTATATGGTTTACTCTAAATGATATATGTATTTTTTTCTTACGCATGCATGTATGGACTATGATGTATAAGTATGTATGAATCTTTCTGAAATGTGTTGTTGGCTTAACCATCACTTTGGATTGCTCTCTAACTTGTTTTCCATCTTGTGATGCATCTTCACCCGCGTGTTCCCTTCTAAGCCAAGTACTATTACAAGTTTCCAAGGGGCACACTCACCTCACCCTCAGTTTTTAGAACCTCTCATGCACCTTTCTTCTCTTACTATAGCTATCACACCCTTGCTACCAATAGAGTTATCTTACTTGCCTCTGTGTGAAATTGCGGTCAAGTCATTACCGTACAACCCACCGTTGGGACATTTACACCAAATGGTCTGAGCTCTAATTGGGACTTCTTATTGGGGAGATACCTTGACATGTTGGCGGGTCTAGCATTGTCAACACCATGATACCCTATAATCCCCAACAAAATGGTTTTATGGAACAAATGAATAGAACACTGCTTAATATGATTAGATCGATGATGTTTTTTAAGAATGTAAAATTTGATGTTTTGGGGAGAAGAAGTGCTTTGTGCAACTTATATTAGAATTCAATGTCCTTCCTTTATAATCAACAATAAAACTCCATATGAGATGTGGCATAATCATTTTCCTGTTACTCAACATTTCAGAATTTTTGGTTCTCAATGTTATGTTTTGATTCCTAATAATAATAAAATAATTTGAGTGCAATAAGCATAAAATGTATATTTTTGGGATATTCTATGACTTCTAAGGTATATAGATTATATGATTAAGAGAATTAGAAGTTTATTTTTTCAAGGGATGTAGTTTTTCTTGAATTTAACAAAGATACGCCCACTATTGATAGGAAAATTAATTAGTTAGAGAAGTTTGTGTCTAAGAATTTTTAATATGAATTTGATAATATGCTTCCACACCTTGAAGGGGGGATTCCCATTTTAGATTAGCCTATGGATTTTCCTTCAAAAATGCCTCTCAATGATGATAACAGTTATGTTTCTTAAGAGAAATTGGATGGTAAAAGTGTTTCTGGAGAGACAACAGGGACAAAGACAACAATGACAGAAAGTAATAAAGAATTTGTTTAACAAGATGAGAAACTTTCTTCATAACCTCTACAAAGATCAATTCATAGTAGAACATTCCTGAGAAAATATGATGAGTTTGAGACAAGGAATTCTTCAGGTAACTATTCTCATGATTGTGAATATAATTGTTTCTATTGATTGTGATATGAATTGTTTAGAATAAGTTGCTATCTATGATCAGTAGAAAGGTGCAATGCAAAAGGAATATGATGCCCTCATAAAAACTAGCACTTGGAGGGTAGGGGATCCTCCTATTGGAATAAAACCTATTGGTTGCAAATGTGTTTATAGAACTAAGTATAAAGTCGATGGTTGACTTGATAAGAACAAGGCAAGACTTGTAGCAAAGGGATATGCACAGAAAGAGGGTGTTGACTATACAGAGAAATTTTCTCCTATAGCTAAATGGGTCACTATTAGAACTTTGTTTTCTATTGCAGCTCAAAAAGGATCGAAAATTCATCATATGGATATTAAAACTACTTTTTTTAAATGGGGATTTGAAAGAAGATGTTTACATGTTTCAACCAGAAGGTTTTTTTGTCAAATGGAAAGAAAAAAGGTATGAAACTTAATGAAGCCTTTGTATGGCCTAAAACAAGCACCACGTGCATGGTATGAGAAACTAACTGATCATCTTCTTAAGTTGAATTATAAGCATTTTGACCTAGATGATGCAACTCTTTTTTGTTAAGAAAGTTAGAAGATTAGTTGTATATCTAGTTGTCTATGTTAATGATTTGATGATCACAAGGAACAATGATGAATATATATCATCTATTAAGAAGGAATTGCAAAATATTTTTGCTATGACATATTTAGGTTTACTGAATTATTATCTTGAAATTGAAGTTGATCAAAAACTTCAACATTTTTTTATCTCTCATAAGAAATATGTTGGAAATTTATTGAAAATATATGGTATGATGGATTATAATCATGTTGCTACTCCAATGGAATAGAATTTGAAACTCACTTCAAAAGAAGACAAATCATTTGAAGATCCAACAAAGTATAGGCAATTTGTTGGTAGTTTGATTTATCTATCCACTACTCATCCTAATATAACTTTTGTTGTTGGAATACTTTCCAGATTTATGTATCAACCTTGTGAGGGGCATTGGGTAGTAGAAAAAAGAACTCTTGAATATTTAAAAGGAACCTAAACATATGGAATCAAATATTCCAAATTTTTAGACTTCCATCTTACTGGTTATTTAGATTATGATTTTGATGGAGATAGGGAGAATGGAGTCTCTACTTTTTTTTATTTGATGAATCCTGGATCAATAGCCATCATTTGGAGATCACGCAAGTAATCTATTTGTGTTGGTTCTACCACTGAAGCCAAATATGTTGTAGTAGCTCAAGCTACAAAAGAAATCATCTTTGCAAAATACTTGAAGATTTGTAGGAGAAACAAAAGGCTTCAACTCTTCTATTTGTCGACAACTCTTTTGCAATTAAATTGGCTAAGAATCCAAAGTTTCATGATTGAACCAAACATAACAACACCAAGTATCATTTGATTCGACATCATGTAGAGACCAAAATAATTCATTTGACATATTTTCCAACTTTAGAACAAATTGCAGATACCTTTACCAAAGCATTGGGGCACAAAAGGTTTGAAAATTTTAGATCTTTACTTGGCATGTAAGATGTCCCTTCGGATTAAGGGGGGAAATTTTGAATAATCCTTTGGTATTTTGTGTGTAATTATAATTAGGACTCAGATTAGGTATTTCCTATATTTCTAGTTATGGAGGCATAACTGTCTCCCTTGAAATTTGATTGCATAAATATGTCTTGCTGATAAAATAATGATATCACAGAATACTATCCTTTCATCATGAAGTTCTCCATTCACTTGTAACAATAAATTCAACTATATTAAATATTTATCTCAATGAATGATGTACAATTTATACATATAAATACATACAAGAAATGGTTCAATTAGTTTCTAGGCCTTCTTTGTCTCTAATTACTTCTCACCAAAACACAAAATAACCAAAGCATATCCTGAGGATTCGTTGTCTAGCATTTCCCCCTTAATCCAAATGGATGTTTCAAATTCCAGAAATGAGAGCTCAAAATGAAAAAACGAATCTTAGCCAAGAGCTCAATGTCTCTTAGAAACATTTATCAAACCAATAAACAATGTCAACTCTGGAACCATCAATCTAGTTCCTCGAACAATTTTGAATCTGGAAGTGCTCGTTCACAAACAACTCATTTAGTAAACATTGAAGTCTCTCTGGTTACAACTCTGGCTTTACTCGGTATAGGTTGTGACCCAGGCTCACTTGTGGATCTCTAACGCAAGATTGCTTGACAAATATTAAAACCTATAGCAGACCATCAACAATTCCCCCCTTGTCAGATATAGGGTGAGAAGATGAAGTATTATTCATAACTACAAGGATGTTCAACACTCTCAAACATATCTTGGTGTATGACTTGTAAATCTTCTTGGTTGTTTTCGACCAATACCAAGAATAAATCCATCCAAATTTTAGTTTCTCTCTTGTAATAGTATTATTTCTGGAACATATGTTTGAATGGTAATTTCACTTTCTACAATGCTCACATGGGTGAAGATCAAAACACTGAGCTTTCATATGTCCTACTCTATTACACTGTTGACATCGATCAATTTGTTCTAGAAAAACACCATCCAAAAATCCATCACTATGAATTTATATAGGTTTAGAACAGTTAGGAAGATTAAAGGATACATCCAGGAAATCTTTGTTATATCCCAAGTTGTTCTGTGTTTTTGATGTGTAATATCTTCCCATGGTCTTATAAACATTTTGGAAATGACAACCTTCTCATTATGACTGTCAGCTGCATCCAATATTTCTCGTGAAATGGCCTCATTACTCTTTGACTGATATTTGGAATTAAGATCATCTTAATGTACTTGAGACTCAATCTAGAGAAATTCAATTGTCTCCAATGCATCATGTAGGCAGACTGATATCAACAAGACTTAATTTGTTGACATTTATAGTTTCATCAATAGTGGAACTAATGAGATTGTTTAATATATCTAACACATTTTTAATTTGATCCATTTTAGTTAGTATCAGGTGTCGGGTTGAACCGAAAATGCACATGTTTTACAAATTAATTTCAAGTAGCTTTAAAGAAGTGAAACTTTTGCAAACAAAAATTTCCTCTTCTTGTTGAGTATAAAAACTTCCAAAATTATCTTGTAAAATTGTATTCGTAAATATTTGAACTTGTGACCTTTAATATACCATTTAACTATGTGAGATTTGCTAACCACAATGTATTTTTCTTTCCTTGATCCTGTGCTCATAAATTTTATAATTTAAACTTAGCCAAATCAAAATCAATGCTAAACAAAAAACAAAACCTGATGTTTGAACTATGGTCCCTTTTTCTCCACTGCCTTGTTTTGTAAAAAATATGGCCACATTCTCTAATGTCTCTAGAATATGGAAAACATTATCCCTGCGAGTGGTTTCTACAATGGGAAAACAATTAATAGAACCATCTCTTCCTCTTGCTAAAATAACTACTAGCTCCTTGATAGAGGTGCTCACTTCTCATAATAGACCATGCTCAACATAGCTACAATTATGTCTTCTTTGCAATATGGGGATACCAAAACAAATCAACCATTTTCTCCGCACTTTCAAAGAAATTAATATGCATAAAATTTTGAAGGGGAACATCAAATCTTGGTTGCCGACTTCAACTTTATATATTGAAAGATAGGGTATGACATCAAAAAAATTGCTCGTTCAATCCTTGCTCAGTCTCGGCATTTTTCCCTGTCTTGCACCACTATTAAACACTTGGTAGAAAATGGTTAAAAATAAACCAAAGATATGAACAACGGGCCATTGTCATCAAAACTTCAAAAAATTTACACATGGAGGCACACTTTCAACGAAGGCATCAAGAAAGAATGAGTACGTTGACAAGTAGATGCCCTATCATAAGTCATCTGAGCATTCATATCGAAAAAAAATTGAATGAAATATTGATGCTTTCACTGTCGTGAAATTTAGATCATGTTCATGAATACGCCCCTCACTTGGCATACTCGAATCTTGGATAATGTTCCAAGTTTGCAAGGGATTTCAAAACTACCATTCTATTTTTCATTGCATAAAAGTAGTCAGAGTAATATCATCATACCTTGTCTTCTTTGATTAGGGATTTATCCTATGCATTTCTTTTACGAAAGTGTTACACTCTTGTAGCAACTCATTTCCTTTGATGAAATTTCTAAATTCATTGAATAACAACAGCAATACACCATATATCTGGCTCGACCTCAAAACTTATCGCTTGCCTAACCATGGAGATGGTGGAAAATTTCATTGCTCACTGTTTCTAATTTCTGTTGGACTTAAGAGACATTAAACAAACACAAGGGAAAAATATATGGAGAAAAATTGAATGGAAACTAAATGAAATACACAACAAGAACACACAAAAGTTACATGGTAAAACCTTGATAGTATGTGAAGGAAACCTCCATGGTGCAAAGGATTGGAAAATTATTAATCAAATATGATTCTCCATGGTTACAAACCTCTAGGAAAATTCCAATTAATATAGGCTACTTCATTACATAAATCCTTCTCGTTATACAACTAACTGACCAGTAAAAACAAAATTTACCCATAATTACATTATTTACATCAATTATTGTCATTCTTTCAACAATATCCACCTTTATAAAAAGTTTCATATTCCCTTTGCCCATGCCCATTCATCATATCTTTTGCAAGCCAAGAGAAACCAAAGATTATTGAAGCTTCTCTATTGTAATTGGTTTTGTGAATATATCTGCACAATTCTCTCGTGCATGGACCTTCCTAAGAGCTACTTTGTTTCCATTGATCACATGTCTCACAAATTTATACCTTACATCAATGTGCTTGGTCTTGCTATGATAAGATAGATTTTTAGCTAAATGAATAGCACTCTAACAATCACTAAACACATTCACTTTCTCCTGCATCCTTCCAATCTCATCAAGTAGACATTTTAAACATATTTTTTCTTTATAACCATCTGAAGCAACTATATACTCTACTTGGGCAGTGGACAAAGAAACTATTTCTTGAAGAATTTACATCCAATTAATTGTTCCACCTACAAGAGAAAAGACATAACCTGTAGTATATCTCCTCTTGTATAAATCACCTGCATAATAAACATCCACATATTTGCATACTAATCCTTCACTACCGTTAAAGATGATGTAATCGTCACTTGTGCCTCTCAAGTACCGAAGCACCCATTTCACTACTCACCAATGTTATTCTCTTGGATTTTCCATGAACCTGCTGACAAAACCAACTGCATGTGAAATTTCACGCCTTGTAGCTACCATTGCATACATTAAGTTGCCTACCACATTTTCATATGGTACATGAGACATATACTTCTTTATTCATTATTTCTAGGAATCAAAACTGAATAAAGTATAAAATGGGAAGCTAATGGAACACTAACATGTTTCACATTGTTCATACCGAACTTTTCAAATACTCTTTCCACATACTTCTGTTGTGATAACCAAAGCTTTCTATTTTTCCTGTCTTTGTGTATCTCCATGCCCAAGATATGCTTTTCTGCTCCAATATCCTTCATATCAAACATCCTAGAGAGTTGAGTCTTTCACCTGTTGATCTCTTCCATGCTTTTGCTCACAATAAGAATATTGTCAACATAGAAAACCAAGATAATGAATATGCCACTGAAACTCTTGAAGTATACACAATGATCATACTCACTTTTAGTAAATTTTTGACTCACCATGAAGGAGTAAAACTTCTTGCACTATTTCCTGGGAGACTACCTTAGGCCATACAATGATTTCCTAAGCTTGCAATCTAATATTTTGCTATGACCTTGTACAAAACCTTCTAGTTATTCCATATAAATCTCTTCATCCAAATACCCATGAAGAAAGGTTTTTTTAACATCTAACTATTCTAACTCAAGATCAAGTAATGTAATTAGTACCAACACAATACGAATAGAAGAAATTTTTATGACTAGTGAAATGATCTCATGAAAATCAGTATCTTCAACCTGAGAATACCATTTTTCTACCAACCTCACCTTATACCTCTCAACACTACCATCAACATTTCGCTTCAATTTGAAGATCCATTCACATTCGAAAAAACTTCTCCCTTTAGGAAGTTCTACAAGATCCTAGGTTTTGTTCTTGGCTAAGGAATCCATTTATTCTTCCATAACCATTTTCCACTTTTCACTATCTGTATCATCCATTATTTCCTCATAACAAGAAGTTTCCCCATCTTTAGTAATCAATGCAATAGATGAAGAAGAATATTCATACCTTTTGGGTGTTTTTCTTTCCCTTGTAGACCTTCTTAGAGTGATTGGTTACTGAACTAGTTCTAGAACTTCAATAGTTGCATCTTCTTCATCTTTTTCTTCAGAACTCTTTCCTTCCTTTCGAATTTCTAAGAAAGGCGTAGCCTCCAACTAAATTTATTTATTTGAAGATACCTATTCTTTCTCAACTTTTTCAACATCTAATTTTAGAAGAGAAGATTCATCAAACATTACATCTTTACTAATGACTATATTTTGCAAAGAAGGATCCCACAACTTGTATCTTTTCACCGCATAGTCATATCCAACAAAGACATAATTATTTTTTCTTTTGGGTCTAACCTTGAATGTTGATTCTTCGGAATAAGAGCATAGGCATCACAACTAAAAATCCTTAAATGTTAATAATCACAGGACTGACCCAACCAAACTTCAAGAATTTTATGATTAATGGTAATTGAAGGTGATCTATTAACTAAATAGCAGGCAATAGATATTTCTTCTGTCCACAACTCCTTTTGCAGGTTAGCTGTTACACTGAAATTTGTCACCATGACTATCTACAGTTAATATGGCTCCATCAATAGTCATATTATCCTCCTTGTCAAGCCTCATACCTCTGCTCTTCATGTCAAACTTCAAAAAAA
>APFE030984429.1:0-16048 GCA_000404065.3 Pinus taeda
TCAAAGAACATTGCATGAAAATCCTTTAAACAGTAAATAAAAGCAGGCGGCAAACTTTCATACCAATATTGGGCTTCACCTTTTAGAGTGGCCAGGAATATCTTCATTAAGCAATCTTCAGGAAAATCAACCTTCAACTTGCGAATATGCATGTGAAATTGAACTAGATGTAAAGCAACGTCCTTCTTACCATCATCTTTAAACATAGGCAGATTCCTTGAACAATCTACCTTGGGCATTTTATTCAGAAAACATGGGATGTGATCTCGACTCATGGGAGCAGATCTGCTTGCAATCCGCTCCATTTTAAAAAATATCAAAGCTACTGATCCCTCTGCAGTGGAGTCACCATGAAGCACCGATTTTTGGATTCTTCAGTGAAAGGAGTCACCAGGTGAATGATTTTATCCATCTTCTTATGTCTGATCGTTGTTCACCATCAACCACCAGATCTGAGCTTGATAGATGTACTGGGGCAAAACAATCTTCAAGCAAACCATTTTCTCCCCAGTATGGTCACCACTATGTTAGAGCCTAAATCTGCCTTAGGCTGAAGGAAGGCAAAATTCAGGGTAAACACAAACCACGCTCAGTCTAGTAGCTAGCCCTACCAGAACAGGAGAGGGGTCTCTCCAAGTCACACTCAGCAAAAATACATAATAAAGTCTTTGATGACTCAAAATGAAGTACTAATTTTAGGCTAGTAAATAGATGTGGAAAAGGCGATTTTGAATGACTGAATTTTCTGGGCTTTAAGGGACCAAAGGAACATCTGAGCTGGGAAATTAAATCAAGGACACAGAATATTTCTTGAGGCAAGATAGGTAGGAGGTTTAGCAGTCAGATTGAAGTAATATGAAATGGAAAGACTGTTAAGAGGTTGACAAGGGCATAGCTAATGAATCCTTTTCAAATAGAACAATAAACACACATCATGAATACCTTACCGAGGCAGAGCAGTGAACTAGATTCTGCCTTTCTTAATTTAAAGCATTCAACTGGAAATGGCTATGAATGGATTGTATAAAACATAACAAATACAAATATGAAATAGAAAGAAGAAACATCTGCTAAACATCATACCACATGAATCTCATGAGTCAGAGCTGCATCATTTTATTAATTCCCTGGCCAAAATGTGTACAATGCAAGTGTTGGGTTTTTCCTCCACACTGATCCCAGAAATTCCAACCTTTACAAATGATTTTCAATACCATAAATAACCTCATAGGTGGGAAAGAAAATCGCTGAAGATAGGGAGTCGTTCAATCATCATTAATGAACTGAAGTCGAAGAGCCAACCGTTTGCCAGTGTTGACAGATCAAGAGGTACGGGGACTCAAAACTCATCCAAATTTCTCAGCTGTGCACCATCATTCATGATTTTTCATGCTGAATCCAAAAATTTAAACCTTTTACCATTTGGAGCTCTCTATCATAAGCGTCGCGCCACGTGCGCGGCGCATAGAGCCTGTGCGTGGCGCTTTTTTTCCGGGGACTTTTCGAGGCCTTCCTGGTGTCCAAATTGGGCATAGGACAGCGCGTTGGAAAGGTCTTTGAGTCTACATTCGAACCCAACTAGAATTTTTCAGTTTGGTTCCAAATTTCATCTCCAAAACCTCAATCTCCCAAGACTGCTTCTTGTGTGTCAAAATAGGGGTAGAAAGGTCATTTGGTGAGTGGCTTTGACCTCCTGAGGACTCAAAAGTTGCCCAAACTTCTTGGCCATGTACCATTAGTCATTAGCTTTCAGGCTAAATCCAAAAATGTAAATATTTTTTGATTTAGAGCTCCATATCATAAGTGTCACGCTAGTGGTGCGGCGTATAGAGCCTAGGCATATCGTGTTTTGCAGGAGATTTTTGTTGGCCTTCCTGGTGTCTAAAGTGGGCGTAGGATAGCTCGTTGCAAAGATGTTTGAGTCTACATTCCAAAAAAACTAGAATTTGTCAATTTGGAGTTCAGTTTCCCTATCAAAAATCAATTCTCCCAAGACTGGTCAAAATGTGCCCAGTGAGGCTGCCTCAAGGCAGAGTGCTGTTGCGGTCAACTTTTGAAGGTGTTACTCAACTCCAAATGGAGCTCATGATAGCTCATTAGAAATATATTTCTGTATAGTTATCATTTTACTCATCAAGTAAGTCATTTGGCTAAATGAACTAGGAGAAAACTTGATTTTCCCAAGGTCACTTTAGAGGTGCATCAATTCTCCCGAGGCAATTGTATTTTTGACAGTTCTCTAAAACCATGACACCTGTGTAAAAAGTGAAGGAGGTTTTTCTTCCTTGGCCTATTGTGGACAAAAACCTCTCTTAGTTTTCCAAAAGTCATCTTTTCTTGCTCATAAAAATCATTTGAGTGAATTATTGGACCTTCCTTTGGCCTACAAGTATTATTGAAGCACTTTGAGAAGAACAATTTGCAAACCCTAGACCTAATGGTTGAAATGAGTATTGTCCATTAAAAGATCAAAGATTGACTGTCATGGATTTTAATAACTTTGATGAAAAGACCTAAGCTAGAAGGTATAAGAGATGAGGGGAATGAATTGACAAGACCCTTCCGTCAGATTATGGCATGCCTCTAGCAGAATGCAGCTGAGTGAATGGAGAAAGACACCTAAAAATGAGATGCAGAAAGAGTTTTGATCTCTGACGGAGGACTGACAAGACCAACTCTAACAACAGTCATATGCATGATGATTATGGAAATTTTAGCTAGTATATTAGTGTTATATGTATCATGCTAATCTAGATTGACCTGTGAAAATCATTATGGTTATGATATTTAATTATGAGTTGATATACTTGTGAAATTATGACATACTAATGTGGATTCACTATGCAGATGTGATAGCCTCCTCTGAGATACATTGAGGTATGAGTTTGATTATGTCGTCTATTTTATTTATTTAACATGGTATGTTTTTCAGTTGTTTAAATATTTGATTAATTGCATGATATGAGTATGTGTCTATATGATTTTATGAAGGAATTATCTTGTTTTAAGATGATTGTACTAACACAATAGGAATTAAGTTAGGTGATATGTACTTGAATGCAAGTAGGTGTTAGTTGCAGTATTATGACTATGACTATGAGTTGACTGTCGATTATGACATGGCTATTAGTCTTGATAAAGGATGATTTTGACTAATAGACAATGTGTCTTGATCTTTGGAACATGTGACTGACATGTGCAAACAACTGTAGGGCAGCATGCTTGGTATTAGCATGAAAACATAATAGTTGATTTATTTATATGACTAATAGTTGGGTGCTGTGATAACACATAATAAGACTCAATTACAGTAAGGTAAAAATTAAAACAAAGGAATTGGGTGAGAATTACTTTGGCTATGTTTGGAGACAGCAGTTCCAAGCAAATGAGTGTTTTGCATGAATACATGAAGTCTTCTTAACCCTGATTTTTGTCTTACATTATGTGAATATGTGATAGATTCCTAAAGATGTATTTGACATGTATAACAGTTGGTTTTCAGTTATGGCCGCATTTGTCAAAGGAATTGGAGTCACTTTATAGATGGCATGGATGTGTTGAGTTACAAGGCCATTTGCTTGGCATAACAAGGTAAGGTAACTGGTATATTTTTAGGTTTATTTATACATTGACATTTATGTGTTTATGGCAGTATGATGAAGGAGTTGCATGGTAAAAGAGATTTCCATGAAATCTTTAAGAAGGCTCGGGTTGAGCTTTCCCTTGAAAGCATTGGAAAACCCATGGGGATTGAGTCATGGTGTTTGTTGCTAGTTTTGTTCATTCAGTATGTTCTGATTTGTTTGCACTTGATTTGTAGTTGTGTTTATGTCTAGTGTATGGCCATTCCATTTTGTTTTTGATCTTGTATTGCTATTGGTTTTGCATGGTTTTCTTCTTATTTGTTTATTTTTCTTTCTTTTATGTTTTGAGGGGCTTGGGAATTAGTTGGGAAGGAGGAAATTTAACGGAGCTTGGGGGGATCTGAATGAAACCGAACATGTAATCAAATACTTAGATGAAGCTGAGTGCATGGTTAAAGGGAATTTTAAGGCAAGAGTATGAAAACCAGATGTATTGGCTGGGTCCATTGGGGTAAATGGATGATAGTAAGATATTCATGAGAAAGGTAACATGAAAGGTAAAGTAAGTGGATTTGAGGCAGTAGATGTTATGCTTATGTTGATTGTTTTATGCCAATGATAATGAATCATGGATCATGATTTCTTTCTGTCAATGTTCATATGTATATATGTATGTATGTATATCATTATCTGATAGGATCATCAGGGATAATGATTGTTTTATGATATTGTATCTATGTATAAAAGTATGTATGTGTGTTTTTGTCTGATAGGGTCATCACGGATCATGATTGTGGAGGAATGATGGCTTATGTAGGTGAATGGCATAAAGAGGTTCCTGGTTTATGAGGAATTAAGTGGGAAGAGTAGCCCTAACAGATCTATGAGGTCAGTATCATGTGGATATGAATTTATATTATGAATTTTTTTATGTTATGGATAGGTAATGCTAAGGGATACATCAGCAGAATGAAAGTGGTGTGATCTGTGACATCCTGGGACAAGCATGGATAAGACATTAGAAGCAAGGTTGCTTAGTAAGGATAGTGTGGTCTTAGGATATGCAGTACTAGTGTTGTGTACATGTAGCATATGTAGTATTGTGTGCGTATGATGTTGTGTGCATGTTTCATATATCGTGTTGTGTGTGTGTGGTGTCACTATGAGTATTGCTGTACATATAGTGTTGTGTGCATTTTCATAGGCGGTGTTGTGTACAAACGGGGCTAGTACATTCGAAATAATGCATGCTATGTACATATGAAATGTGTCATGATAAATATGTGATGTTGTGTACATGTGGTGTGTAGCAAACCAATGTTGTGGACATGTGGGCTATGACAGGCTGTAAATGTGGTATTGTGTGTGTGGCTGTTTGTACACTGTTGTACATGTGGACCGATGTGTGCACATAACATTCTGTGACATGGCATTGCGTACATGTTGTGCAAGGTGGTGCTATTAAAGTAGTGTTGTCTACACGGTGTGAAGTGGTTTGTGTAATTGATGGTGTGTACACATTGTGCAGCTGTGCTATGTACATGTTTAGCAGGTGGCGTCGTGTGCATGTGGTGTTGTGTACACGTTGTGTAGGTGGTGTGGTGTATAGGTGGTGTTATGTATAGGAGGTACTTTGTACATATTGTACATGTGGTATTGGCTGCATGTCGTACATGTTGTGTTTTGCATGTCGTACATATTGTGTTTTGCACATGTGGTATTGTGTGCATATCTTACATGTTGTGTTCTATATATGTGGTATTATGTGCATGTTGTACATGTTGCATTGTGCACATGTGGTATTGTGTTGTGTGCTCTGTGCAATCATTGTATTATGACATGTATACTCGTTGTGTTGTACTCTTTGTATGAATATGTATTGTGTTGTGTTGTACACTAGGTGTAGGTGTATGTGTTGTGTTGTACACTAGCTGTAGGTGCATGTATTGTGTGGTGTCGTATGTTGTGTGTAAGTGTATATGTTATATGTCGAGTGTAGATGCATGTATTACGTGGTGTTGTAGGTCATGTGTGGTTGTATGTGTGTGGTGTACACAAAGTGTATGTGTATGTAATTGAAGAGAAGAGAAGGTACTGGGTGCTTGTCAGGTTTGGCAACCAATCTGGTGTGTGTACAAAAAGGAAAGAAAAAAGGCATAAGTAAAGAACAAAGGCATAAGTAAAGAACTGATTAAAGGATAATTATCAATATTTTATTTTAGTTTTAATTATACATGCGATCTATGATTTTGGTTTATGATGTTTGCATGTGATTTATGATTTTTATTTATAATAGTTATGTTTTGAGCTAACATGATGTGATATGTTTATACATGATGATTTGATCAAAGAGCTAGTTTGACTTGTTGTGGCAACAAGTAAACAAGTTTTCAAGTGTACCTTATTGATGAGCTACCAATGAGGTATGATTTGAATTTATTTCAAATTATTTTGAATCTAATGTGAATTACGTGTTTCGTACAAGAAAGCATGGGAAATTCCCAATTTCGGTGGTTGAAAATGAATGAAAGCATTAGTATTAGCAGAAAAAGCAATTGGAACATGCAGTGATATGTTGGTAAATCACTTTAGGAGCAGGTCATTGTGGGACACTGGTACCCAATAGTATGCTTTCATTTCCATGAACATGCTATGACTGATATGATGGATTTAAGGCATGGATATGCCTTGGTTTTTTGACCTTTCGATGTGAGGAAACCTTGCCAAGGGAGGGGTCGCCCAAGGGATTGTGTACCAGAGAATGGGATGCCTGCGAAACCTAAAAGCTATGTGACTACATGGAGTGGGGTGATCGGATGGCCCGAGGGACCGTGTAGTATAGAAGCGAAGACTAGGGATGAATTTGTTTTGGTCGTTAGCATTGCCAAATGGAATTATATGCACATTGGGAGTGTGTCCTGGAAAAATGAACCATTAATTATTCGCTAAGAGGATAATAGTGTAGGATTGTATCACTGGACATTGGATGGAGCTTTGAATTTGGTAGTGGATTCTTGACTTCCTGGGAAGGAGGTGAATCCTAGTATTAATTTGAGTGTAGAGGTGTGAGCCTCTAGATTTTGTTGTGAATGCAAGCATTGTATCCTTTTATTTTCTCATTGAGAAAATGTGCATACATGTATATTATTATAAATACTATATCGAGTTGTGTTTATGAAGCTCCATAGATAGTATGATTATTTTCCTGTTGAAGAAAATGTGCATGATTATATGTGTGGTTGTTATTGTAAATACTGTGGTGAGTTGTGTTATAAAGCTCTAGTAACGGTATGATTCTCATGTTTTCATCAGTGGTCATTGTAAATATTGCAACGAGTTGTGTTATAAAGCTCCAACCAACATGTTATTGTTTTCAACGACTTTCTAGTTTATATGTGTCACTAAGCATTAAGGATGGTGTTCCCCCAAGGGGGAGGGTTCTGTAACAGCCCTGGTTAAAAACTGATGTAAAAAAGTTCAAGAGCAAGGTCATGGGACACATATTTCAAATTGAATGGTGGTCAAAATAATCCTAGTGGGTGTTCATTTCGGTTTATTATGGCTAAGGAAAATGGAAAAGGCATCGGCAAAGGATTCGAAAAGGAAAAGGGGAATTAATTGGCATTTATTTATGAAAATAATTTAAAATAGGAGAAAAGGAAGGTGAAAGGTCACATATTTGCATGAGAGGGAAATTGAAGGAAAAATAGAGGAAATTGAAGAAAGTATAGGCCTCAATGATAAAAAGGCTTATAAAGATTAGTTCACAAAGCTCTAGCAGTTTAGTCTTTGGCACTCTCACTCTATTCTCTCTCTCATACTCTTGCACACTTAGAGTTTTCTTGGAGCACTCTTGGAGTATTGTGGCATACCTTGGATTTGGAGAAAGAAGGAAAAGGAAGAGAAGGAAAGTGCAAGAGGACAATAAGATCAATGACTACAATGGGTTTTCCTTGCAGGTACCAAGTTACATGTACGATTTCCTTGCTAGTTTTGGCATTCATGGTGTATGCATGTGGTTTCTTAGTTATGAGATGTCATTGGCATGGAGGATTGCCTAGATTTACATTGGTTTTACCTAGCCTTTCCATTTCCTAGATAGCCATGGTGTTGTTGGTTTTCCCATTTGTTTTCTGATTGGTGCTCATGTTCCTTATGGATGTGGGTTGAGTTATTAATTCTGGGAGCCTTGGTTGGACAAACGCTTTGGAAGCCCTGTAACAACTTGAGTTTGAGTTACTAGTCTTCGAATTCTTGGTTGGAAAAAAGCTCTAGAGTCCTTGGTGGGTTGAGTTACTTTTCCTTGAGCCTTGGTTGGACAAATTCTCTGGAGCCCTACGATAGTTGTGGGTTCTACTTACTAGTCATGGAGCCAGGTTGGAAAAAATGTTGTAGAGCCCCAGACAACTTGGGTAGAGACCGATCTGGTGATGGTTAGTGATGTCCAACTATGAGGTGGAATCAATGGTTGATGCTTGATATGGTTAGGCCTCTAGAAGCCCTGGTTTTGTTTTGATTTGTTTATTTCATGATATCCCACATTCATGCTTAGAATATGGCACATGGGTGATTGGCTTAAAGAGAGATTTGGTTTAGCCCAATTTATGGTCAGGTGGTATGTAGAAGCCCCTGACTTGGTTGGCTTTTGCATATGTTAATAAGAGCTATTTTCTCAATTTATTTCATGAGTAAATGTATTTTTTATCATGTGTCTTGATGGTTTTTATATCATTGTTATGATTTTGGTTATATGTTGGTTATAAGCATGGTTTAGTGACAAACTTGAGTAATGGCTCTCATCATGTTTTGATTAGTAAATGAAATTTTAATGAATGTATGACCTAATATATGATAATGCAACTATTTTGTGAGTTAATCAAACCTTCTTGATGATTCTTAGATAATTATGAGGCACCTATGTTCAGATATGTAATTATGACTTGTAGATTACATGTTCATTATGTGTTTGAAAAAATGTATGTCATGGTTAGGATGGCCCAGGTTAAGTCCTTGATGAATTTTTGAGTTAAGGGATTTCTCTTTGTGCTATTTATCATTCTTGAATGTTTCATTAAGTTTTGGGAAGTGTTATGAGTCCTAGCCCTGAAAAAGTGCCTCAGATCTCATGGTCACAAGAACAGAACTAAGTGAAAGAGTCCATAGTCGATGGGATGCAGGATTATGAGAATGATTGAAGGGTCTCAACTACTTGATTTCCTTGTTATGGGAGCGAATGAGAGCCCAAGTTAGTGAAAAACAAAGTTAACTGAGGGGTTGGGCACTTGCAGTGGTTGGTTAGCTCCTTGGGGTCTTATAGCTCTAGAGGAAGGTCAGTTTGGTTTTGGTTAATTGATTCCACTTCCTTAACTATACCTAGGAGGTTGAGGCATATCCTAGTAACTCTTAGTCACATATTTAACCCAGTGGATTGGTAATCTTGGGTAAGTGTGGGACGATGGTGTTGCAAAACATTTCCTCTTTAATATGTTCAAAGCCCTTAGTTGCCTTTGGAGTCCAGAAAAGGAATATTTCCTTAGTAATGTTGTTAGAGGTACTGATATTTTCCCATAATTCTTAACAAACTTGAGAAAATACCCTTTCAACCTGATAAATCATCAAATTTTCTTTAGGGTTTTGCGGATTTTCCATTCCTTAATAGCTTTAATTTTGTTAGGGTCTACCTTAGCACCCTCATGAGATACAACATGACCTAACTATTCAACCTCTTGTATCCCAAAGGAACATTTGGAGGGTTTTGTATACAATTGTTTCTCCTGCAATAGTTTAATCACTCTTTCAACATGTTGAACATGATCTTTCCAAGACTTTTTGTAGATTAGTGTATCATCAAAAACTACTAAAATGATTTTTCTAAGAAAGGGTTTGAAAGTGGAATTCATCAAACCTTGAAATGTGGAAGGTGCAATGGTAAGGCCAAAAGGCATGACAACAAATTCATAATGACCTTCATGAGTTCTAAATGTTATTTTTGGAATGTCTTCTATATTGATTCTAATTTGATGATATTTGGAACAAAGATCTAGCTTAGTGAAGTAAATTGCTCCATGTAATTCATATAACAATTCATCAATGATATGAATGGGAAATTTATCTTTAATAGGCTCTCTATAATTTGGACACATACGCCATAATCCATCCTTCTTATGCACCAATACTACTGAAGAAGAGAAATAACTTTGGAAAGATTGAATTATACCTACCTCTAGAATTTCTGCAATCATAAGTTCAATTTCACTATTTTGGGCATAGGGATATTTGTAAGGTCTGATATTTGGAGGAACACTTCCTAGAATCAAGTCAATAGTGTGATCATGATCACATATAGGTGGGAGACCTTTGGGAGTCTCCAATACTTTGTAATGATTGTTCAAGGCTCTTTGGAGGTCTGGATAAATGGATGATTTCGATGTTTGAACATCTAGCGAGCATAATTGTGGAATTATGCATTGTTGTTCTTTCTTGAAAATATTTGTCATTCCATTAGAGAGTATTATCTTCCGTAGTTTCCTTGCGATACCCCTTGGTTCAATTTCCTTTCCTTCATAGAAAAATTTCAAGAAAATTTCTTGAAAATTAAAAACCATCATCCCCAAATACTGTAACCATTGGACTCCTAATACAACATCAACACCACCCATGGGAATGGAAATCATTGGAATATTCAATAGATATTCCTTAGCGCTTGATATTATGGCACTTCCCAAAGAAATTTATAGTTCCTTTATTTGTAACCATCACTTGACACTCTGATGATGGATATAGAAATCAATTCAATCCTTAGATATCTTATAATGAATAAAATATTGGGTACTACCCAAATCAATCAACACTATTACCTTTTTCTTCTTGATATGTCCTTTTATCTTGAGAGTTTGAGTGGTAATTCCTTCCAATGCATTACAAGATATGGTTGAATTGATTTCTTCTTTTGCTGTTGGTTCCTGATGTATATCCTCTTCTTTTGATATTTCTTGTTCCTTTTCTTCCTCCTCTTCATAATTTATGTAAAATAATTTCTTCTCGGCACACTTATGATCTTTAGTGTATTTGCTAACATAATTGTAACAAATCCCTTTTTCTCTTTTTTCCGTAGTTGTTGTGGTGTCAACCTTGTAGGTTGTGGGAGGCTAGGAGCAACAACACTTCCATCATTATAGTTGTGAGTGGTAGACCTACTTTTTGCCATAAATTTTCTTTCAACTTTCCTTGCCACCATAAATGAATTTTCCAATGACTTAGGTTCCCAAAGGCAAACCTCATGTTGGATGTTATCCTTTAAAGTCCCTATGAAGGCACCAATAATATTCTCCTCTAGAATATTAGTTACCTTGATATTCAATATTTGGAGGTCCTCAATGTGCTATTCCATTGAAACCTTTTGTTTGAGATTTATCAATTGGCTAAAGAAGGTATTTCTCTTTGTATCCTCATAATGTGCTACCAATTCCTCCATAAAATTATCCAAGCGACAATTTATTTATGAGAACGAATTCATCAATACCACATAAACTTATTGGATTCTAAATATAAAGATGCAATGTGTACATTTTGTGTGTGTGGAACATCACCTAGATCAAATAATTTCTCCATCTATAGTATCCATGTTACCAAATATTTTCCATTAAACTTCCTCATATCAATCTTTAGAATGAACCTAGTCTTAAACCCAATTTTGGAGCCTCTAAAATCATATTTCATATTCCTTTTTTCCTCATCATGATTTTCATGGATCACCTTGTCACCACTAGGAAACCTTTCTTGCAACAACTTTGCTAACCCTTACAAAACGGCATTCATTGTGTCCATGTTTATTTAAAAAAATCCCATGTCTTATTTTAAACCATCCATCTTTGTTTCCAATTCATTTTTGGTTACCCTTTGCAAGAGCGAAATTTGTTACACTTAGTCTCATAATTTTGATATATCATGTTGCATTTCTTCCTCTTCTTCATGCGTCATAGTCAAGCTTTCTATTGGCTTATTGGGTGTATCCATTGTTTTGTTTTGAGGAATTTTGGATCCAAATAATTATATCTATGATTCACTATGCCTTTTTAATCACTTCAAATGGATTTTTCAAACAAAAGTTATGCAAATTTAAAAAACAATACACACCTTTTTCTTGTTTTTAGGAGCTTGATCTTGAAACTACTTTATATGTGTAATTTTGTCTCTTCAAGGTCTAAAATTTATTCTTGTGGTAATCCTATGAGTCTTCTTTGTAACACCACAAGTTAGACAAAGATTGGATTCTTCAAGATAAACTTATGCCAAATATCCCATGATAACCTGATTATTGACTCGTTCAATAGAGCGAACTTGTGCGAGGTGCCACGTGTCACTGTTTTTCCCTTAGTCCCTGAAAATGATGCAAAATAATCTAAATTCCATGAAATTTCAACCAATTTTTACAAAATTCAAATATGATCCACAAAGAGAAAGTTATTACGATTTTGCTTAGAACACCTATTTGGGTTTGAATTTTGACAGATGTAGACACCCTAACTTCCTTGGTCCATATCTTTGAAAATATAGCGAACTAAGACCTGAAATGTTTACACAATATTAGTGAATATTTGAGCTCTAGGTGATCAAAATTTTAGCTTCTTAAGCTTCACCGAAAAAATTCTTAGCAAAAAATCCAAGATGACCTGTTTGAAGTAGCGAAACCCTAGAATCTAGAGCTCTGATACCAAAGTTTATATAAAGAGATAAAAAATAGAAGAAAATATAGATCAACAACTTGAAAATAATCCTATTTGAGGGGGAAGCCTCCTTTTACATCACATAAATGAATAATTCTTCCATGATTCAAATGAAAAGACCTCCTTGGTATACATAGGAGTCTAAAGGGTCACAATATAATTAGGGCCTACATAAGAATAATAATATAAGGGCTATACAATAATAATGATTGACTTTAATGGGGCATAAAAATAAAAATATGGGGGCTATACTAGTATTATAGGGACCTAACAGTCTCTTTGTGATGTGATGGATTATTGACATGTTATTGATATGATGGTATCTTGATGATCCATTATTATAATTGATGATATAATGTTATATGGTTGTTTGATTATGAAAAGTTGTGAAATAGTAAAATTGATCTCACACTGATTCACCCTGCCCCCTCCTAGTGTGACCTTTGGGCTAACAAGTTGTATCAAAGCAGCTTACCTTCAAAATAGTTAACAATTAGAAGGTTGAATTCAAAGAAAATGGATATGACTAGAGAAATGGGAAACCATCCTATGATTGATGGAACCAACTATGCATTTCAGAAGAAAAGGATGGAGACATATCTCATCTCCTTGGGAACAGAAATTTGGGAAAATGTGGAAACCGATTATAAAGTTCCTAATGGTGTTCCAATGGATGCAACAGAAAAGGAATTCTACATATTTAATGCACAAGATAAACATGGTCCCTTAAGTGACTTGGCACAATCAAAATTGTCAAATTAATGCAACATAAGTTAGCTTATGAGGTATCGAATAAGCTCAAAAATTATTATGAAGGGGATTAAAAAGAGAAAGAAATTAGGTTGGAAGCTCTTAGGAGGAAATTTGAAAGTTTGAAGATGGAAGAAGATGACAACATTGCTTCATTTTTCTTCGAGTAAACAATATAGTCAACTCTATTATAGGTCTCGGTGAAGAAGTCCAGGATAGTTATGTTGTATAAAAAGTTTTGAGATCACATCTGTCAAGATTTAATTCAAAATTATTAGCTCTTGAGGAACTATCAAAGGTAGACAAGACATTCATGGATAAAAATCATACAAATCTCTTTGCATATGAGCTAAGAATCAAGGAAGACAAATCTAGAGCCAAGGAAATAACTTTCAAGGTAACAAAATAATATAAAAGGAAAAAAGTTAAAAAAGACTCTAAGTTTGAAAAGAAATAAGCCAAGTTTGTTTAAAAGTTGAAGAGAGGAACCAACAAGTTCAAAGGTAAGATTCCTTTCAAATGTTTTGAATGTGGAAGGATAGGTCATTATGCATCTAAATGTCCTGATGATAAGATGAATGATAGTGATGATGAGTCAAATTTCAAACCTAAGCATCAAAAGAAGAAGCAAGGAACTAAGAAATATATATTTTTACTCAAAATAACAATGTGACAGTGAAAGAAATGAAAGTATGATTGATGAATAAAGGGGTGAAATATTATTCATTGTTGAAGCTGAAGAACCTGAAGCATAAATTGATTATGATGGAGAACTTAGAGTTATGCTCAAATAAATAAACATCCTTATAAAAAAGGAAAGTCAACAAATGCAAAAACTTCAAAACAGAAACCTAAATGAAGACAACATTCTTGCTCTCAAAGTTGAACTAGAAGAAGATAAAATGGTATAGGAGTTCATATTTGAAAAACTAAATTAAAAAGAGAAAATTTGTGAATGACTATAAGAGGAGGCTTGCCTCTTAAAAAAGAAGTGGAACAACTCAATTCATATTTACATAAGGGACTATATCCATAGATCACATACTCGACATGGAGATCATCCCAAGAAAATTGATAATACATCCATAGCATACAGTAGTAGCTCTCTCGAAGATCCAAGTAGGTAATGTGCCAAGCCAAACACACTCATTTCAATGACACTCAAGACAATTTCAAGAAGGGGTAGAATACAAGGAACTAGAATGAAGAGAAATGGTCCACACGTATAAATAGTGCGATTATTGAAAACCAATCAATGAATATGGATCATCATAAATCATCCACAAGCAACAATGGAGCAGGTGTTGGAAATCAACTAATGGATATGGCCCCTCACAAATCATTCACAAACAACAATGAATCCGATATTGGAGATCAACAAATGAATATGGCTCCTCAAAAATAACCATAAGAAATAATCAATCAAGTATTAGTTAGAAAGGAAACATGGCTCCTCAAAGAAGTAAATTTAAAAGTTTGAAATCTCCTTCTATATCTAGTTATCAAAATATTTTTTTTGATTATTGTTTCTCATGCAAAAATTTTGAGAACAAAACGCAAAATTGTAGAACCTATGATGTGGTCAAACAGGATCTCAATTACGTTTGAATCCTCATATCTAATCTCTTGGTGAAATCTTCTTTAAGATCATCATTTATTGAATCTAAAATTGAAGAAAAAAATCCATGTATGATGGCAGTATATGGACTATGATTATTACATTACTTGAGTCATGATGGTGTCTCTGGTATAAACAAAGGATAAGTGAATTTGGCAGTAGGAAAGCATGGCTTTAACATTGACTAGAATTACTTGATGATGATATATTATATGTAAAGAGAGGAAGAGGAATCATAGTATGCATAAATGACAGGTACTTATCGATGAAGAAGCATCATCTCAAGGGGAGACTCTATGAAAATTGTAGCATAACAATAGGAAGATAGTTCAATTAGGTCTACAGGATCATTCAAGAACAAGTTATGGATTTTTAATAGGTACTTATGTAGGATTACCAACATGGAAATTTTAATAGATACATGTGACACTTTTCCACAAATGTAAAACGGTAAGACATTGCAAACATTGATGCAGACATTGACATTAACTGAGGAAGGAAGTTAGGCAATGAGATATTGTAGACATTAATATTGATTAAGGAAGGCATTTGCATAGGGCTTTTTTGAATTTTTGACATCAATGGCCATCAATGTCTGATGTTGTTTCCGTCAATGACAACGGGGAAGATTGTTGCACATAGTTTTATCATTGATGACAACAAGACAAGTATTAGATTAAAGCCATGAATCAAGAGTTTAAATATGTTTAGACAAATCATATTTGGTAAATTGTCCCAAGGCCAAAAAAAAAGTATAATTGGAACCAGGTGTGCTTATATAAACAAGATCAATGAAAATGGATAGGTTGTGAGAAGTAAAACAACACATGTATGCAAAGGCTATGTACAAATTGAAGGCATTGATATTGATGAAACATATGCTTCAATGGCTCATCTAAAAGCTATTATAATGTTTTTATATTTTAAATGTTTCAAAGGATTTAAAGTATATCAAATGGATGTAAAGTTAGCATTTTTGAATGGAGAACTAAGGAGGAAGTTTATGTTGAATATCCAGAGGGATTTTAGCTAAACAAAAAGGAAGATTATATATGAAAACTAAATAAATCACTATATGGTTTTAAACACGATCCAAGTGAATGGTACTCTAGATTGGATGGTCATTACTTTCATCAATAAGGTTTCAATAGAGGTTCAATTGAACAATAATAATTATATCAAAACTAAAGGAGGTGACATGTTGATAAATATTGTCTATGTTTATTAGGTCCCTATAATACTAGTGATTCCCCCATTACTATTGTCATTGTAGCCCTTATTTTTATTGTTATGCCCCTATTGTCCCCATATTGTTATTATTGTGCCCCATATAATCCCTATATTGTCATTTTTGTACCCTTATATTATTA
>APFE030984444.1:3101-58406 GCA_000404065.3 Pinus taeda
GCAACAAAGGCATCCCCTTGAAGCCAAAACAACTCTGATACCAAATGTAGGTTTTAACCCCGTACAGAAATTACCTGCATACGAATTCTAAATCACAGGAAAATAAAAATGTGAGAGCATAACACATAAAACACATATACACAGAGATTTCCCGCTGGATCCCAAAACCGAGACTACCAGCGTGATTTTTCATTATATTCCTTTCAATGTTACAATACATATTTATACATGCCGAAGCATCCAATACCATGGACCGAAAACCATCGCGTCCAAAACCATGGACCAAAAATCATAGGTAGGTTAGTCATGGAAAGAATATAACACAACCCACCACCGATCACGTCTATGACTTGATCATTGGGCTCCGACCATCGATGCATTGCTACACCTAACATGACATCCTCCGATTGTGATCAGCAATATGCCTGGATCACCAATGTTTGATCACCAATATCGTTCGGCCTCCAATATTTGATTGGAAATATGCCTGGATTATCGATCTCCTATATGCAATATTCTTCCCTACCTAAGACCTCAAGATCCTGATGTTTAACAGGCTATAAATTTTGAACCAGGAGTCCATATTTGGACTTCCACTTATTGTTGGAAATATCTTCCCAGAAACTTTCCAATGGAGAGGGTCTGATGTAGTCTTTGAGCCCATATAATACCTCAAAGACGACTCCAAAATATCTACCATTCTTTGTTCCTTGACTCACCGGACAATTGGAATCACAACCACCAAGGTGATCCTCTACATGAAGCCTACAATTACGATGGAGTTCCATCTGGTTTGTCATTGTAATCATCAATTTTATGGATTCTCCAATAAGTCTGCTACTGTGATGATTCTATACATGAAGCCTACAACTACCATGATATCCTTGTGGGCCATCACTACCAAAATTTACTATAGAGCTTCTCTGGTTGACTTCAATGCTAACACTCCTACCAATTGTTAGGCAATGTGAACTGCCCAACTCATCTTCTCAGCATGATTGTTGACATCAATGCCAACACACTTGTAGATGCCTTCACTAGGCCACTGGCCATCCAGACAATGCCAACTGTCCAACATATATAACCCTAATCCATATAATAATCCATTAAATAAAATACCTTCATGCCAGATATACAATACCTATATGATGATATGCACTTACCTTGAAGCCCATTGTTGCAACTTCACTTTGATGATCTGCATCTCCTGCTCTATCTCATCCAACACATCAGCATCATAACAACCAACAACATCATGATGAATTAATTGCATACAATGAACTCATAATGCATATCTGACCTACCATACATGCATAACAAATGCATATACAACCATACACTCATGATGACACATCCGACAACAACGCCCACAACCTTCACATAGCGACATCACTACAACCATGATGAACTACATTTAAATGCAACACACACATGGACTACAAGCATAAGCAACACATATGCAACCGATGTGAATGCATGACAAACAAACCACCCATCCAATTCGAGGGGTGAACTATGCTCTAATACCACTCTATGGTATCATATATGACCCGAAGAGCACAACCCACTCTATAACCACCCTCCTCCTACATCTACCCAAGTAATTGATCAACTGGGGTAAACAAGTGACGAGAGGATACTATGATAGGATTCAACCTCCTTGGCATCCCTAAGGAAATGGAATCGATGGAAATAGATCAACCATACCTTCGACATCACCAAAAACACTCCTAGGAGGCAACCCAACCACTCAGGAATAGTGCCCCTGGGTCCCATTGAGTTTTTAGACCTCTTGACCTATGGATTCTCTCATGCTATGGGCATGCTAGTGTCTAGGGACCTATCGATGCTCCCATAAGCTTGCATGCTTGCATCTAGGGAATTTACATAAAAGACCTATGTCAGGGTTTGCAAAATTTAAGGCACTTTTCTAGCCCAGAATTTTGGCCACTGCCAAGAACTCGCTATAAATTTAAGAATCCATTAAACACATGATAAAAAGACTAATAAACTAAAAATCAACTTTAGGACTAGGCCTGACCATCCCCGACCGGGACTGAAATTTTTTCAAACACTTGGCATCAATGAAATCTACACGTCTAGATAAAAGACAAAATATGAATGACTAGAAATTATTATGAAACATGATAAGAAGGATCAACACCTTCTCCCTTGAACTGTTATGACACCAACTAAGTCTTGCATCCATCATTTTAACCATTACAAGTAAATACATGAAGTGACCATGACATGAACTAGTTAATTAACCATACCTATAACCAACATAAAACCATGGAAATAACAATGAGATATCAACTATTAAATCAACATATAAATGAGTACAAAATCAAGAGAACTTAGCTTTTATTAACCATAGGTAAATCTGATGAGGTTTGGGACCTCCACGTACCACTCAACTGTAGACATGGCTGAACCAAATATTTCTTTTAGCCAGTCACCCCCATGCCATATTCCAAGCATGAATGTGGGATCTCATGAATAAACAAATCCAAAAAAACCAAGGGAATCCAGAGGTTAAATGGCATCCACCATCACCAAATCATGGTCAAACCAAAACCGGTGCTCCGATCATAAAATCGAATCGAAATTGGAATGTCATCCAGAATCCATCACTATCCTTGAGGAATTTTTCATCTCCTTATCTCTCAAGGTTTACCAAAATTCAATCCCAGATCACTAGGCCCTAAACCAAGACCCCAACCTCTCAAGATTTACCACAATCCATAATGTATCACTAGGCTCTAAACTGAGACTCCTCCCTCAGGCTTTACGTGTATCCTGCCAAAACTAGTCAAGGGATTCCTAGGCCTTTGGGAATGAACCTTGAGACTACCTCCGCCCCGGATTTTGAAATCCAACCAGAAATTCCAAAGCTCAAAACCGAGATAAACATCCCAACACACCATGAAATATGAAAAAGTTAAGGTTAGGTTGAAAGCCACTATCATAACCCAGAAAGACCATGCCACCGACAACAACAGAACCATACACCGACATGCAAAGCCATGCATGTCAAAACCAGGTAGGAAATGACACATGTAATATGTTCCTTGCAAGTATTCATGCTAAATCTATTTGATATTGCTCTTCCTTCCTTGATCCTTTCTTTTACTTCCTTCCCATTTTCTTGCTTTCCTTCCTTCCCCTTTTCTTGCTTTTCCTTCCATTCTCCAAAGCTAGAGTGCTCCAAGAAAACTCTAAGTGTCCTAGAGTGAGTGAGAGTGAGAGAATAATGAGAGATCTCCAAAAATGAATTGAATTTTTTACCAATTGATTCTCATACGCCTTTTTATTAATGAGGCCTCTATTTTCTTCATTTTCCATTATTTTCCTCCTCACATGCAACCAGTGACCTTTCACCTTACTTTTCTCCTAATTTCCTTTATTTTGATAAATAAATGTGTCAAAAATGACTTTTTTTCTTTTTAATGCCTTTTCTTTTGCCAATTTCCTTTAGCCATAAACACATCCAATGATGCCCACTAGGATATATTTTCTCAACATTCAGCTTTGAATACGTGTCCCTTGACCGTGCTCTTATTTTTGCCTTTATTTACTTTTATTACATGGAATTTTCACCATGGTTGTTACATAAACCCTCAGATAAATATTATAACTACTAAAACAAACATGGTTGACCATGGTTGATTTTCATATTGAGACAATCTTTGTCACAATGTGATGATGGACCATGATTGATTTTCATTTTGAAAGAATCTTTGTCACAATGCGAGGTTAGACCATGGTTCACAATGGTTTACCATGGATGATTTTCATATTGAGGCACTCATTATCACAATGCAAAGTTGGACCATCGTTGAAAATGGTTGACCATAGTTGATGTTCATATTTAGACAATCATTATCACAATGTGACGTTGGACCATGGTTGACCATAATTGACCATCGTTAATTTTCATATTGAACATGATTGATTTTCATATCGAGACAATCTTTGTCATAATGCGAAATTGGACCATCGTTGGCCATGCTTTATTTTGATATTGAGAGAATGTTTGTCACAATGTGACGTTGGACTATGGTTGACCATGATTGACCATGGTTGAACATGGTTGATTCTCATATTGAGAAAATCTTTGTGAGAATGCGACGTTGGGCCATGGTTGATTGACCATAGATGGTTGAACATGGTTTATTTTCAAATTGAGACAATCTTTGTCATAATGTGATGTTGGACCATGGTTGACCATGATTATAAACCCAAGGGATTTAGATAACCCAAGGATTAATATTATAAACGCTATGAAAAACATTAAACCCTAGGAACATGAACCCTTCTATTAATACACCCAAGGGATTGATTTATAAACCCGAGGGAATAATAAACCCAACAGATTAATACCAAAAACCCAAGGGATTATAAATCTAAGGGAATAATATTAAACCCAAGGGATTGATATTATAAAACCAAAGTATATAAACTTTAAGATAAATATTATAAACCCTAAAATAAACATGGTTGACCATGGTTGATTTTCATATTGAGGCAATCTTTGTCACAATGCAACATTGGACCATGGTTCACAATGGTTGACCATGGTTTATTTTCATATTGAGATAGTTTGTCACAATATGACATTGGACCATGGTTGAACATGATTGACTATGGTTGAAAATGGTTGACAATGGATGACCATGGTTGATTTTCATATTGAGATAATCTTTGTCACAATGTGACATTAGAATATGGTTGACCATGATTATAAAGCCAAGGGATTTATATTAAACCCTAGGATTAATATTATAGACCCTATGAATAATATTATATCCTAGGAATATGGACCCTTAAATTAATAAACCTGAGGGATTGATATTATAAATCCAAGTGAATAATAAACCCAAGGGATTAATACTAAAACCCTAAGGATTATAAACCCAAGGAATATAAACACTAAGAAAAATATTACAAACCCTAAAACAAGCATGGTTGACAATGGTTGACCATGATTTCTTTTCATATCGAGACAATATTTGTCACAATTTGTCTACGGACCTTGGTCAACCATGATTAACCATGGTTTATTTTCATATTGAGACAATCATTCTTACAATGCGACCTTGGGCCATGATTAACTAATGGTCCAATGCCACAATGTGATTTTGGACCATTGTTGACCATGGTTAACCATGATTGACCATAATTGACAATGGTCAAGCATGTTTGACCAATTTTGACCATGGTTGATCATGGTTGATCATGGTTGACCATGATTCACCATGGTTGACGATGATTGATTTTAATATTGAGAAAATCCTACAATAATCCCTAAGATAAATATTATAAACCAAGGTATAGAAGCCCTATGATAAATATTATAAAAGGTACAATAAACATGGTTGACCATAGTTAACCATGGTTGATTTTCATATTGATACAATCTTTTTCACAATGTGACATTGGACCATGGTTGACAATAATTGAACTTCATATTGAGATAATCTTCATCACATTGTGACGTTGGACCATGGTTGACCATGATTAAACTCTATGATTAATATTATACCATAGGAATAAAACCCCTTAGATTAATAAACCCAATGGATTGATATTATAAACCCAAGGGATTAATTCTAAAACCCCAATGTATTATAAACCTAATGAAATAATATTAAACATAGGGGATTAATATTATAAACCCAAGATATATAAACCCTAAAAAAACCATGGTTCACTATAGTTGATTTCCATATTGAGACAATCTTTGCCATAATGCAACGTTAGACCATGGTTGATTTTCATATTGAGAAAATATTTTTCATAATGTGACATTGGACCATGGGTGACCATGGTTGACCATGGTTATAAATCCAAGGGATTTATATTAAACCCCAGGATTAATATTATAGACGCTATGAATAATATTATACCTTAGGAATTTGAACCCTTAGATTAATAAACCCAAGGGATTAATACTAAAACCCTAAGGTATTAGAAACCCAAGGGATTAATATTATAAACTCAATGAAAAATATTATAAACCCTAAAATAAACATCATTGATAATGGTTAACCATGAATGATTTTCATATTGAGATAATCTTTGTCACAAAGCGATGTTGGACCATGGTTGATTTTGATATTGAGATAATATTTCTCATAATGTGACATTGGACCATGGTTAACCTTGATTGACCAATGTTCCAATGTCACAATGTGACATTGGACCATTGTTGACCATGATTAACCATGATTGACCATAATTGACAATGATGGACCATGTTTGACTAATGTTGACCATGATTGACCATTGTCGACCATGATTAACCATCGTTGACCATGATTTATTTTCGTATTGATAAATTCATACAATAAACCCTAAGATAAATATTATAAACCAAGGTATATAATCCCTATGGTAAATATTATAAATGGTAAAATAAAAATGGTTAACCATGGTTGATTGTCATATTGATAAAATCTTTGTCACAATGCGATGTTGGACCATAGCTTACCATCGTTGACCATGATTGATTTTCATATTGAGAAAATCTTTGTCACAATGCTAAGTTGGACCATGGGTGACCAATGTTGATTTTCATATGGAGACAATATTTGTCACAATGTGACATTGGGCCATGGTTGACTAGGGTAGACCATGATTAAGCCCTAGGATTAAACCCTATGAATAATATTATACCCTAGGAATAAAAACCCTTAGATTAATAAACCCAAGGGAATAATATTAAACCCAAGGGATTACTATTATAAACATAAGGTATATAAACCTTAAGATGAATATTATAAACCCTAAAATAAACATGGTTGACATTCATATTGAGACAATCTTTGTCACAATGCAAAATTGGACCATGGTTGACCATGATTGATTTTCATATCGAGACAATCTTTGTCACAATGCGACATTGGACCATGGTTGATTTTCATATTGAGAAAATCTTTGTCACAATGTGATGTTGGACCATGGTTGACCATGATTATAAACCCAAGTGATTTATATAACACCTAATGATTAATATTATAAACCATATAAATAATATTATATCGTCGGAATATGAACCCTTAGATTAATAAAACCAAGGGATTGATATTATAAAACAAATGGAATAATAAACCCAAGGGATTATAAACCCAAGGGAATACTATTAAACCCAAGGAACTAATATTATAAACCCAAGGTGTATAAAACCTAAGATAAATATTATAAACCATAAAATAAAAATGGTTGACCATGAATGAGCATGGTTGACCATGGTTGATTTTCATATTGATACAATCTTTGTCACATGCGACGTTGGACCATGGTTAACCATGATTTATTTTCATATTGAGACAATCTCTGTCACAATGCAACGTTGGACCTTGGTTTATTTTCATATTGAGAAAATCTCTGGCACAGTTTGACTTTGGACCATGGTTGACCATGTTCGATCATGGTTATAATCCCAAGGGATTTTTATTTAACCCAAGGATTAATAATATAAACCATATGATTAATATTATAACCTAGGAATATGAACCCTTAGATTAATAAAACCAAGGGATTAATACTCTAAAACCAAGGGATTGATATTATAAACCCAATGTATATAAATCCTAAGATAAATACTATAAACCCTAAAATAAACATGGTTGACCATCATTAATTTTTAAATTGATACAATATTTGTCACAATGTGATGTTAAACCAGGATTGATTTTCATATCGAGACAATCTTTGTCACACTACGATGTTGGACTATGGTTGACCATGGTTGGCTTTCATATTGAGATAATATTTGTCATAATGTGACATTGGACCATGGTTGACCATGACTAAACCCACACTAAACCTTATGAATAATATTATACCCTAGGAATATGAACCCTTAAGTTAATAAGCCTAGGGGATTGATATTACAAACCTAAGGGATTAATTCTAAAACCCCAAGGGATTATAAATGCAAGGGAATACTATGAAACCCAAGGTATTACTATTATAAACCCATTGGATTAATATTATAAACTCAAGGGCTTAATACTATAAACACAAGGTATATAAACCCTAAGATAAATATCATTAACCCTAAAATAAACATGGTTGACCATGGCTGATTTTCATATTGAGACAGTCTTTGTCACAATGCGATGTTGGACCATGTTTGATTTTCATATTGAGGCAATCTTTGTCACAATGTAACATTGGGCCATGGTTATCTTTCATATTGAGAAAATATTTGTCAAATTTGACTATATAAATCCTACAAAAAATATTACAAACCCTAAAATACGCATGGTTGACCATAGCTTTTTTCATATTGATACAATCTCTGTCACAATGCGACATTGGACCATGGTTGATTTTCATATTCATATAATATCTATCATAATGTGACGTTGGACCATGATTGATTTTCATATTAAGAAAATCTCTGTCACAATGTGACATTGGACCATGGCTAACCATGTTTGGCCATGATTATAAACCCAAGGGATTTATATTAAATGCAAGGATTAATATTATAAAGCCAAGGTATTTAAACACTAAAATAAACATGGTTGACCATGATTGACCATGATTGATTTTCATATTGATACAATCTTTCACATTGCAACATTGGGCAATGGTTAACCATGATTTATTCTCATACTGAGATAATCTTTGTCACAATGTGACATTGGACCATGATTGACCATGTTTGACCATGACTAAACCCTATGAATAATATTAAACCCTAGGAATATGAACACTTAGATTAATAAACCTAAGGGATTGATATTATAAACCCAAAGGATTAATTCTAAAACCCCAAGGGATTATAAACCCAAGGGAATAATATTAAAAACAATGGATTAATATTATAAACCCAAGGTACATAAACCCTAAGATAAATATTATAAACCCCAAAATAAACATGGTTGACCATGGTTTATTTTCATATTGAGAAAATCTTTTTTCACAATGCAATGTTGGACCATGGTAGACTATGGTTGACCATGATTGATTTTCATATCAAGGCAATATTTGTCACAATGTGACATTGGACCATGATTGGCGGTGGTTATAAACCAAAGGAATTTATTAAACCCAAATATTAATATTATAAACCCTATGAATAATATTATACCCTAGGAATATGAACCCTTAGATTAATAAACCCAAGCAATTGATATTATAAAGCTAAGGCAATAATAATCCCAAGGGAATAATATTAAACACAAGAGATCAATATTATAAACCCAAGGTATATATACCCTAAGACAAATATTATAAATCCTAAAATAAAAATGGTTGACCGTGATTGACCATGGTTTATTTTCATATGTGATACGATCTTTGTCATAATGCGATGTTGGACCATGGTTGACCATGATTGATTTTCATATTGAGACAATCTTTGTCATAATGCGACGTTGGACCATGGTTGACCATGGTCAACCATTATTTACCAATGGTATGACATCAGAATGTGATGTCAAACCATTGCTGGTGATGATTAACCATGATTGACCATAATTGACAATGGTCGATCATGTTTGACCAGTTTTGACGATGATTGACCATGATTGACCATCGTTGACTATGATTGACCATTGTTGACCATGATTGATTTTCATATTGAGAAAATCCTATGATATACCCTAAGATAAATATTTAAACCAAGGTATATAAACCCTATGATAAATATTATAAACAGTAAAATAAACATGGTTGATCATGGTTGATTTTCATATTGATATCATCTTTGTCACAATGCGACGTTGGACCATAGCTGACCACGGTTAACCATGATTGATTTTCATATTGAGACAATCTTTTTCACAATGCGATGTTGGACCATGGGTGACCATGGTTGATTTTCATAGTGAGATAATATTTTTCAAAATGTGACATTGGACCATGGTTGACCATGATTAAACCCAATGAACAATATAATATCCTAGGCATATGGACCCTTAGATTAGTAGACCCAAGGGATTGATATTATAAACCCAAGGCATGAGTTTTAAAACTCCAAAGGATTATAAACCCAAGGGAATAATATTAAACCCAATGGATTAATATTATAAACCCTAAAATAAGCATGGTTAACCATGGTTTATTTTCATATTGAGACAATCTTTGTCACAATGCGACCTTGGACAATGGTTGACCATGATTGATTTTCATATTGAGACAATCTTTGTCACAATGCGACATTGGATCATGGTTGATTTACATATTAAGAAAATCTTTGTCACAATGCGACGTTGGACTATGGTTAACCATGGTTGACCATGATTATAAAGTGAAACGATTTATATTAAACCCAAGGATTATTATTATAAACCCTATAAATACTTATTCCCTAGGAATATGAACCCTTAGATTAATATACTCAAGTAATTGATATTATAAACCCAAGGGAATAATAAACCTAAGGGATTAATACTAAAACCCCAAGGGAATAATATTAAACCCAAGGGATTAATATTATGAATCCAAGGTATATAAACCTTAAGATAAATATTATAAACCCTAAAATAAACATGATCAACAATGGTTGATTTTCATATTGAGACAATCTTTGTCACAATGCGACATTGGACCATGGTTGATAATGGTTATAAACAAAGAGTTGACCAAGCGTCCATTGCATTTATAAACAAAGAGTTGACCAAGTTTGAGCATGGTTAACTATCTAATCATTGACTATAAAGGTTCACTTTATTTCACTATGTTTGAATAATTTGGTTGACTATGTTTGACTATTAATATTAATTTGACTATTTATGTGGATGAATATTAAAATGGTTGACTATGTATAGCTATTAATGCGATCAAATATGTCTATTTAAACCCCAACATTACACCCAATAGCATGACTTTAATTCACTAAAGTTAAAAATGTTTAAATTTATTACATGAAACCTACTTTGATTTTAAATAAAAGTATAAGACTTATACATGATTATGATAGAAAAATTGAATCACGCATCATATATTAAACATTCGTTGCATTCATTAGGATAATGAAAACACAATACAATGTTATTTATTACATACATTTTCCCTTATCTTATTAAATATTTAGATTTTCTAACATATGTGTGTACATGTCTCGTATCTTTATTTAAGAGCAAAATTTCATGTAATAAATTATTTTGAATGAATCATTTTCCCTACATAACCCAGAAACATAGAAAAAATACCATTATATCTATAATTATTTTTTTTATTAATGTTTATTTATCATATTATAATTTTATTTTCATTGAAAAGATAAAATAGTTCAACCATCAATGAAAAAAATATCTTTATATATATAATCTTATTATTAATGTTTCTTTACTATATTAAGTAAGTTTATAATATTATCCTAATCGAAAGAGATATTGGAAACAACCAATTTTGTAAGTGACACTTTACTCATTGTTAATGATGAAAGAAGTTATAAACATGTATTGAAAGAGGTTGATACTATAAAACTATTATGGAATTAAAAAGAATTTTCGAACACTAATATAATCTCATTAATTTTAAACACAAAAAAATGAATTTACAAGAGTGATATAACCTCATTAATATAATTTTAAACACAAAAAAATGAATTTACAAGAGTGATATAACCTCATTAATTGTGAAGACTTGTGACTTTGAGTGTACATATAGTGGACTTGTCACTTTTAGTGTACTAGTTTATTTTCATTCTACTCTGGATCACAAGCAATCATATTTCCACACGAATCTCTTTATTGAAGTGTTTTTAAATATTAAACTTTTAGTTATATCTATTAAATAATATTTTTATATGCTATATATAAATGGTAAATGGAAAGAAATTTGGTTATAATTATAAATATAATTTTATATAATTATTATTATAAAATTAAATATTTTCTTAATTTATATATAAATATTATTAATTTTATAGGCTAATATATATTAATATTATTAATCAATAATATTATTAACTCAATATTTTTCTAATTAAAATAAAAAAAAACTTTGCACTTTTTAAACAATATTATGATCCAATTCTAATTAGAATAAAAAAATTAGTTTTACATTTTCATTTTACACTATTATCATCTAATTATAATATATACCCATTGATAAATAAATAAATATAATTGATATAAATTATTATTTATTAAATATAGAAATTATAAATTTTTTCACCATTAATTTTATTATATATAATGAACAATTCAATCATTTTGATTAACAAAATTTTGTAACATACATTAATAATAAAAGTGAGGAAAATATGAAATTGAGATATATTGAATTAGTTAAGCTATTTAAGCTATTTTATTTATTTGCTATTAAATATAATAATTGTCACACCTCCATGAATGATTTTTTTTTAATTACAGTACTTTTACGAAATGTTAAATCATAAAATACATTAAATAATAAAAGTGAGGAAAATATGAAATTGGATATATTGACTTAGTTAAGCTATTTAAGCTATTTTATTCATTTGCTATTAAATACAATAATTGTCACACATCCATAAATGATTTTTTTTAATTACAGTATTTTCACGAAATGTTAAATCATTTATGCAGAAGAAAGCTCATTTTTTCATTTATTTTTTTTATTAGAATTTAACTTTGAAATTATTTTTTGTCCATGAGAATCTTCTTAAATTCTAATTCTAATACAATGAGCAAGTCTTACATGATTACACATCTCATGTTGAATATCTTACTATTGTCACATCATGAATGATTTATTTATTTATATTTAACTACAATACTTTCACAAAATGTTAAATCATTTATGTATAAGCAAGCTTATCTTTTCATTTATTTTTTTATTAGATTTTAAGTTTTGAAATTATTTTTTGTCCATGAGAATCTTCTTAAATTCTAATTGTAATACAATGAGCAATTCTTAGATGATTACACATGTCATGTTGAATATCTTACTATTGTATTTGTCCTTTATTAGTAATGGTTATGGTTTTATTTTCTTATAACACACCTAGTTAATACACCATTTTTTTGTTAATGCTACTCCTCAACACAAAGGATTATGCTTACCAACAAACAATTCTCCTATGGTTTTGGTTCTTATAGCAACAATGATATGTTTCTACTAATAAATCATAAAATTATCAATGCGGTGCTTATCCAAGGCATATGGTTAGATTTTTATTTATCGTTCATGGTCCACGCATTCATAGCCTACGATTGTTTCTCTAAATATGCTTGTGGGATAACGTTTATATCAACCTGCTTTGTTTTTGGTTGTTTTTAGTTAAAAAGGTTACTCGAACAATTTCCTCCCACATTTACCCATGCTAACTTGTTCACTGGGGCAAGCATGTGACAAAGAGTTAATATGATGTGATTCAACTCCCCATGTACAATTATGGAAGTGGAATTGACAAAACAAAACCAATATGACCTTCCTCATGAGCTATAGAACCTTTAGGAGACAACCAACCATTCCAGATGCCTAACTTTTGAGACAACTTGTCTTTTTGCTGAGATAGACCCCCGATCATTCCCATGACAAGCCAAGCATTCAAGTGAGGTCTTCCAGTCACTCCTGCAATAAGGCATGCCAATGACTGTAGGTTTTTTCAGGCAATCTTGTGTTAGCGACCCTAAATTCTGAGCCACTTTTTCAGGGCTAGGTCTCAGGCTACTAGCCCAAAACTTTATGAAACTTCTAGAAATGATAAATAACAATGAAGCAATGCTATTAATGCAAACATTGGTACAAGGAATTGACTTGACCCCTGCTAGCCATGACAAGAATTCCTTCAAACACATTATGAACATGTAATCTACAGGCCATAATAATAGATCTAAGCATAGGGGTCTCATACTTATTTGAGATTCATCAAGAAGAATTGACGTCTTATCACCATAGCTGCATTATCATTTGTTAGTTCATATATTCATTAAAATTTCATATACTAATCAAATCATGATGAGATTCATGACCAAATTCTGTCATAAACCATGCTTATAACCAACATATAACCAACAAAATAAAAGGAATAGAACAACCATAAAAGCCACATATTAATAAGTACATTTACACATGAAATACCTAAGGAAAATGAGTTCTTATTAATGCATGCATAAGCCAACCAAGTAAGGGACTTCCACGAACCCCTCGACCATGGATTGCCCTGAACCAAATCTTTCTTTTCGCTAATCACCCTCGTGCCATATTCTAAGCATGAACACGGGAATCACAACAAAACCAACTAGGGCTTCCTCAGGCGTTACCATAAATCTTGCCAAGGGATTCCTAGGCCCGAAACCCTCATCAATACAACTAGGATTTATGCAATCCCACCGAATCACTAGGCCCTAAAAAATCATGGATGCTTTCAGATATATCCACCTAAACCATGAGGAGGTTTTTTAGCTCAACCTCTCAGCTTTACCATGTATCGTGCCATTACTGGTCAAGGGATTCCTAGGCCTATGAGATCTTCACCCTCTGAGCTTTACCGCGTATCCTGCTATTACTAGTCAAGGGATTCCTAGGCCCAATCAAGGGTATTCACAACCAGGCTTTACCGTATATCCCACTCCAGGATTCCTAGGCCTTGTGATTAATCTTGAGACCACCCCACTCAACTTCGAATCCATCTAGAAATCCATATCAACCAAAACAAGATAACCCCATCACACCATGGCTCTATGAAAATGGCAAGGAAAGGATGAAAAAACAATGTCACACCTGGCAAAACCCATTCCAATGGCAACAAGAGAACCAAAAACAAACATGCACGGGCCATGTATGCCAAAACTAGCAAGGAGATCATACATGTAACTCAATACTTGCAAGTAATCTCACTGTAGTTGTTTGATCTTGCTCTTCCTTTCTTGATCTTTGCTTCTTCTTTCTTCCTTGTCCCTCCTTTGTCTCATTTCCTCCAAAGCTAGAGTGCTCCAAGAATGCTCTAGGAGTGTTCGAGATAAGCCATCAAAATAGGTAAACATCTTCATATCCTTAACTGCGATGATGGTTGGAATATTAGTGATAATTGGATTCCTATTTTAACCTCTGATTCTACTTTCTCCTAAATTACTCCCCACCCTCTTATTGTTGGAAATGGCCTCCATAGTCTTCCTTTTTAGCATACATACCCTAAATTTATTAAAAAAAAAAATTATATATATATATATTATATTATATATATATTAATATTATATTATTATATATATATTATTTCTATTCATTTTAACTATTAATTAATATCTCAATTCAATTATAAAAAGTTAAATCATAATAATACCATAGAGTTTTGTTTGAAAACATAGTAACCAATTAACAATTTTATTCATGGTAAATCTTAAAATTCATTTTTGAAATCAATAAAATCTTATGCATCATAATAAATTAATTTATTATCATTATTAGTTATTAGATAATTATTATTTAGCTGTTTTTTTAATCATTTAATTTTAACGATAAACAAACTTTATTTCATATAACTTTAATATTCTAAAAATAGAATAGCCATTAAATTATTTATTAATAACTAAAAACTAGAATAATCATTAACAAATTAATTTTAATAATATAATAAGATTAAACTCATTATATATAATAATAAATTAATTTATAATCATTATTAGGTCATTAGGCATAATTATTAATGAATTAGCATTAATAATATTAATACTAACTATAAATATTACAACTATAATGAATTATAACAATATCATACGTGTCGGCTCTCTTTCATTTCATTCCCATCTCTACTTTAGCCTTATTTATTACCCGATGGAGTTATGACTTTCTTTCTCTCTTGGATCTAATCCCGATGATAAACCACAGAGGTTGGTTCGAAATGTCGATTATAACAAATATGAATGTGATGACTCCGGAAGATAACATTTCACAAAATATAGATCGCAAAAGCCTCAAATCAATAATGCTCAAAGTGTCAAAGAATATGAGAGAGATAATAGAGAGAGCTCCAAAACTGAAGTGACAAAAGGTTGTGAACCGATCCTCATAAGCCTTTGTATCAACAAAGCCTCTATTTTCTTCGATTTCCATTATTTTCTTTCATTTTCCTCCTCACATGCAACCTTTGATCTTTCACCTTTCTTTTCTCCTAATTTCCTTTATTGTCATAAATAAAATGCCAATTAATGCTTCTTGCCTTTTTCTTTTCCTTTGCCAATTTTCTTATCCATAATAAACGAGATGGACACTCACACTAGATGTTTTTCCCAACATTCAAGTTGGAATAAGTGTCCCGTGACCTTGGTTATTATTTTTCCTTTATTAACTTTTTTATATAAAAATAACTATAATTAAGAAATATCTATATACGGTGAAATGGTATAGTTAAAGCCTTTCATACATATGCCATACACCGATGCGAAGCCTTTGAAAACTGGGTATCAACCTTTATTGGCGACCTGAGACAAATTATTATTATTCTTTTGTATTGTCCTATGATCTAATCCTTCCTGGGCATAATTGAGGGTTCTCCATATGCTGCTTGTTGTTAGGGTAACTTCTGTAGGGGTTTTGTGCCATTTTTTCTTCTGTTATAACCAATGCTCTGCCTCTTCCATAGGGGTCTTGTGCCATTTTTTCTTCTGTTGTAACCAGTGCTCTGCCTCTACTCAGCTAGGGCTTGACACAAGGGTCCTCTTCAAATATCTTAGGATTCAGAAGGTCGCTACTTCAAATTTTAGAGGCATTTAGTAACTAAGGTAGGTCATGTCCCTCACGGATTTTGATTTTTCTTTACTATCTTACCCTAGATCTTTTTTTCTTTCTCAAGCAAGAAACAAACCTTTTATTCCATGAAAGTAAGCAATTTACAATATATACAAATAAACACCACCCTTTGTGGACAAGGGGCCACCAGAATGATGCCCACCAGAAAAATAAGCACCAAACTCTTTACGTTACTTACAAAAAAGGGGTAATGGGAATAATTGGGCCATCATAAAAACCCGTGCAAGCTACCCGTTGGCTAGTCTTTTAAATTGTCACCATTCAATATTCTCTTTAATTTGACGGTGAAAATGCAACAAACTTCTACAAGCCGCAAGGTATTTAACCTCCCGCGCCACAAAACTACTCGATCCATCCAGACCGTCGGATGGCTTATGAAAACAAGGACCGTTGTGCTTGATATCGCACAACCATAAGGCATCGACCTTTAAGGAGCGATGAGGGTGGTTTTCAAATCCGTCGCATCGCCACGTGTCACTCTTTATATGGCATCACTGCCCATACTCCAAAACCCCTTTTTGATGGAAAGCGGTGCGAACTCCTGAATACTACTCCACCTGCTGAATATTCACCTGACCATAGGAATTAGGATGCAGAAGCCCCTAACTCCACTGCCAACGATTATTCACTTAAGATTTTTCATGGATTGGGGAAAACTTTTGTCAAACACTGAGGATTATAGAAGAAGAGATAAACCAACCACCATTATCCACCATGGCCATCCTTTTGCCTGTTTGCCCCAAAAGAACGAAACCAACCAAGCTCTCAACGCGAATCCAACAGGGAAAATTGATCCAGAAACTAAAGGAACCACTCTCCTGCCACTTCCACTCTACCGGAGGACCCATAACTGGATAATGATCTGAAGAGGTGAAAAGTAATGTCTCAAAACCATTCACGAACCAATGGCGCCCAAAGGGAAAACCAAGAGGTCGAGGAATCAATGGCTGGGGACACTTCACCTTTGCAAGGAACACTCCCACTACGATGGACCACCTCAATGTCCTCTGCCACTTGGTTATGGAAAAGAACCTTTAAACGATTCTGGGGCAAATCCTGCCACTTCTTCACCATCCTGCAATCTTCATTGTTCACCCCTTGGTTGGCTAGAATGTCTGCAAGCTTGTTAGCATTTCTACGCACATGATTGAAACTAACAGAACCAAAACCTTGAAGGTGAGCTTGAATCCTTTGATAAACCTGGATTAGTCTCCAATGGTTTGAGACTTTCTCTGGTTTGGATCCACAACTAATTCTTTTTACAGAGTTGATGGTGATTTCAGAGTCTGCCTCTATAATGACATTTGAGCTACGATTTTTAATCAGTATCTCTAGGCACTGCTCCATCGCCATTAATTCGGCCATGTTATTGGTTTATTTACCTAAATGACTGTGGAAGATTAATATGATTCTTCCCTCTTCATTCCTTAAAACTCCTCCAAACCCAGCTAATCCAAGATTACCTTTGGAGGCTCCATCAATATTGAATTTCAAGTAGTTTTTCGGAGGAGGCTGCCAACAATCTTTCTCTGTATTATTTGTCATTTTATTTTTTCCAAGCCCTTCCAGAATGATCTTATGCAATCCCAACAGTCTGAGTGTTCTCAGCTCCATTTTTGAGGGAGGAGTCTCTAGGATATTGCGCACTGCGGTGCTGATTGTTTCCCTTATCTACTTTAGAATCATATCATATAGCTTCTGAGGGTTGGCTTTTTCTTCCTTAAAGATTCTCTTATTTCTTTCTTTCTAAACATTCCATATAATGAATCCTGGTGTGAAAGCCCATGCCCGATTAAGCACCTCATTCTCTGAAAATCTCCTCCTCCAATTATTTAGGGTATTTGTGATGCTCCCTCTGTCCCTGTCTGATTGTTGGAAAATGTTAGAAAAGGAATTCCACAACCAGGTGGTGTAAGAGTAGCAGTTGAGGATGTGCTCCATGGTCTCCTCTTGCTCTTCACAACACTGACATTTAGAAGGCCCCAAGACGCCCCTTTTTCTAATATTGTCCCAAGTCAAAATTTTCTTATGGTACACCAGCCACATAAAGAGCTTGATTTTCATCCATCCTTGGTGAGACCAGAGTTTCCTCCAAGATTTTTCTAGCACACAGGACTCCAGTCCCAGGAGAATATACTTTGCCTCTTTGAGATTGAAGGTACCTTTGTTGTTGTCACCCCATCTCAATTGATCTCGCCCCTCTGTGACCATGATCATCCTCTGTTTTAAAATGCTTCTTAGTGCTTTTGCTTTTGTTTTTATGAGGTTGTTGTTTCTACAATCAATGTTACTCCAGTTTCTCCACTTGTCCTGACCCCGAGGGATGTTCCAGAAATCTTTAACTTTGTTCAACCCTTGGGAATCTGTTTCCTGTTTGAGACTTATGAAGTCCTCCTTTAACAACACCAGTTCTTGTTGCCATTTGTACTCCCAAAAGAGTGCTTGCTCACCATCTCTGATTTCCCAGAAACTATGTTGTTGCACTATATTTCTATTCTCCCAAGCCCTGTTCCAGATGAGAGAGCCCCTTATATCCTTCGACATTCTGATGAGATCATTAGTGTGCCAAGAGCTAGCATATTTTTCTTTCCAGATCCTTGCCCAAAGGGCTCTTGGCTCTTGCACCCATCGCCACCAAAGCTTGGCTCCTAGTACTTTATTAAGAATCTCCTGATCATCTAAGCCTAGACCCCCATGGCTTTTGGGTTTGCAGATTTTTTCCCAGGAAACCAAGGCCCATTTCTTTATTGTTTCCTCCTAACCCCACAAAAAATCTCTTTGAATATTTCTTATTTGTTCTAAGACTCCTTTGGGAGCTGGAAGGGCTGTTAACATGAAAACCGGGATAAATTGAAGAACTGCCTTTGTCAGAACTAATTTTCCCACCAAGTTCAAGGCTCTAAAGGTCCATTTTTTTAACTTTATCCTATAACTTAATTAGCATAGGTTCCCAAATATTCTTAAGCATTGGTTTGTATGTGACAGGTACTCCCAAATATTTTGAGGGGAGGGAGTTGCTTTGGAAGCCCAGGATTCTTGATATATTCCTTTGAATAGCAATGTTAGTATTAAAGAAGAATATTTTTGATTTTGTGAGATTAACTTCCATACTTGAAGCCTTCGCAAAAGCATTGAGGATTTTCTTGTAGGGAGCTGCTTCTTTGACTGTGGAAATACCTTGCAACATGTATCATCTACAAATTGTTGGTGAGTAAGAGTCTGTCCATTCTCCATTACTTTAAGACCCTTTTTGCCCATGTTTTTAGCCTGCTTGATAGCCCTACCCAGTCCTTCCATCATGAGGATGAAGAGAAAGGGAGAGAGTGGGTTTCCCTGTCTTAGGCCTCTAGAGGGAAAGAAGATAATTGAGGGAGATCCGTTAACCAAGATATAAAAACTGGAAGTAGTTACCAAAGCCATTACCCATCTTACCTAGTTGTGATCAAACCCAAAGGTTGTGAGTATCTTCTTGATATACCCCCAATTGACCTTATCATACGCTTTAGCAATATCCAGTTGCATGATCATCCCCGCCTACTTTTTTCTTTTGAGAGAGTGAACCACCTCATGAGCTTGAATAATGTTATCCAAAATTTGCCGGCCCTCCACATAACCAGATTGCTCCTCAGACACTAGTTTAGGGAGGAGGGGTTTGAGTTTGTTAGCCACTACTTTGGATATTATCTTGTAAACAAGATTGCATAAAGCTATGGGTCTATACTTAGCTGCTGTTTGAGCCGAGTCCTGTTTGGGAATCGGGGAGATGAAGGAGATATTGAGGGATTTTAGGATAGTTTTATTAACCCTAGTGTCCTCCACAACATTTAAAATATCCAGTTTTACTATATCCCAACAAGCTTTGAAGAAATCCACATTAAAGCCATCTGGGCCTAGTGCTTTGCCATTATGCATATCTTTGAGAACTTTGCTAACCTCCTCTTCAGAAACTGGTCTGTTTAGGTTGATATTGTCCTCTCTAGACACCAGCTTAGGGATATATCTTGTAATTTCCTTTATGGAATCCTCCCTGTCTGGATTGTTTTCTTGTGCAATGTCTTTAAAATGCTGAACAAGCACTTTTTCAATTTCCTTATGAGTGTTCCGAGTCTCTCCCTTTTTATCCCTTATTGCCGAGATTCTGTTGAATGCCCTATTGGCCATGGTGGATCTATGAAAAAAGCTCATATTTCGCTCTCCTTCTTTGAGCCATTGCACTCTGGATTTTTGTCTCCAGAATATTTCCTCTTGTTTACATAGGTTTTCCCACTCATGGTGCAGTTTTTTAGACTATTCATTTATGTCATAGTTAAGCCTTCTTGGATCAGCTCCTGGTTGAGTTCCTGAATTTTACTTTCCACAAATTTCTTATTCACAAAAATGTTTCTGAAATCCTTCTTGTTCTAGTCTTTGAGTTTTCTCTTAATATGCTTTAGTCTTTTGTGAAGGAGAAACATTTTAGATCCTTGGATCTATAAGTCCTCAATCCACCATTCTTTTATATTACTCAAGAAGTCTGGGTGGGCGAGCCAAATGTTTTCGAATCTGAAGGGTTTGTTCCTTGGAGAATCCAAATCCTTAATTTCCAATTGTATCAGCCAGTGATCCGAGCCACCAAAGGGAAGAACTCTTGCTGTAATTTCACTATTTATAAGCATAAGCTCTTCTGATACCAAGAACCTATCTAACTTGGAGGCCACCGGGGCTTCCCCTCCTCTCTTGTTGTTCCAAGTAAATAGGCCATTCTCTGAGTCTGAGTCAACCAATTTCAAATTCTTCGTGAATGCTTGAAATGTTGAAGAATCTTTGCTTAGCACTCTAGTTCCTCCTTTCTTTTCCAGAAGAGATTGTATCATATTAAAATCCCCTCCCAAGATCCAGGGGATGCCATTTTGTCTGTTCCTGAGATTAGTGAGGGATTCTGGCAATCTGAGTTTATCCTCTACTCTTTGAGGACCATAAACATTAGTGACTAGGAAGGTTTCAGCCACCCCTACTGGTTGAATAACTACTGACAAGTAGTTTATGGATGCCTTTGCGTCTAATACTCTAACTTTTTGAGGGTTCCATAGAGTGAGAATGCCCCCCGCTGTGTTATCTGCTTTAACTTCTAAAAACTCAAATCTTTGAAGCCATTTGCTATGGATTGCTTTTATTTTCTGAATGGAACTCTTCGTTTCCTGAATGAAGATCATATCCAATGTATCTTGTTTTATTCTAAAACTTAGCATTCTTTGCTTTCTTTTACTACCCAGACCTCTTATATTCCAAGATGTAAACTTCATAATTAAAGATTTGTGAAGGAGTAACTAGTCAGGTCTTTCGTCTTACCTAAATCTATCATCAGCTTCCCACACTCCATTAAAAGCTCCTTTTGCTTCTTTCTTCCTCGTTTCTTACCTGTACTTCTGGTTGCTAAACCTATATTAGATTTCATCATTTTCACATCTCTATGTTCCTGCATGTCATTGTTTCTTCCTCTATCTGCCCCCTTTTCCTGGGTTTTCTGTAGGTTTTAACCCCGCACAGAAATTACTTGCATACGAATTCTAAATCACAGGAAAAATAAAAATGCGAGAGCATAACACATAAAACACATATACACAGAGATTTCCCACTAGATCCCAAAACTGGGACTACCAGATTGATTTTTAATTATGTTCCTTTCAATGTTACAATACATATTTATACATGTCGAAGCATCCAATACCATGGACCGAAAAACCATCGTGTCCAAAACCATGGACCGAAAACCATAGGTAGGTTCGCCCAACCTAATATAGGGTTCAAAAAAATTTTCCCGAGGCGCTGCCCTGGACACCGTAGAGTGGGGCTACTCGCCCCCCTCAAACCCCTCGGACAAGGGGAGCTGCCGCCCCCCTTGTGATGCCCCCATTGTGCAATCGGCGCAACGAAGGGGGGGCTCCGCCCCCCCTCTAACCCCTCGGTTCACTACGTAGGTTAGTCGTGGAAAGAATATAACAAAACCCAACATTTTCGACATAAACGACTGCTGTATTCTATTGCATTCATCTTGAGGTAATGAATCTATCCCCACCCTAGTTCCCTGTTGTAAAAATCCTTCGAGATCTAGGTTTTCTTTATCTAGTATTTTCTGTAGTTCATGATCCTCCAGATCTGTTTCACTCTGAGCCATTTCCTGGTCCATTTCTGGCTCTGCTTCATTCATCATGGTTTCTTCCTCATCATTAATATTTAGTACTGGAGTGTAGTTTTCCCCTTTCTCCTTCTCCTCAGGGTCTTTCTCCATAAACTAGTTTTCGTTTGGCATGTCTTCCATCTCAACTAGAGCTTGGAATTTATTTTGACTAGTCTTTTGTCCCTCTTTATGTTGTTGCTTTGGTTCTTTTTGGATTCCTTTCCCTCTACTTGAAGCTTTCTGAAAGTTTTCAGTGTCCTTCTTTGCTTTTAGTTTTCTTTTGTCTTCTTCTTTACTAAGAGGGCAATCTTTGATCAAGTGTCCATGTTTGTGGCATTTATGGCATCTGAATGGAATATGCTCATAGTCCACCGTTTGCACCCATTCCTCATCAAAGACTTCCAAGATAACTTCGTCTGGAAGAGCTCTTGAAAGGTCCATCTCCACACAAATCCTTGCATAGGAAGTATATTTACCCCTTTTGGTGGCTTCCGAGGCTTTGATAAAACGACTTAGTTTATTACCTATAGCCACAAGTGATTCATTTTGCCAATAATCCAGGGGTAGCGAAAAAAGCCTTACCGAAACAGGAACTGAGGTGAAAGTCTCCCTCTCTGGAACAAAGTTCATCACCTAAGGCTGCATATAGAGGTCTGCTGCTGCAAAAAAGTAGGGCCCTCCTTCGAATATTCTATCCTTGTCTTTGATGTTTGTAAACACCACTATGAAGAAACCCTTTGACCCAAGGTGAAGATTGATGTTGCCCTTAGGTTTCCAGTGATATTTGATCCAGGTTTGCAAAGCTTTTTTAGTGGGCCATACTCCCATGAATTTGCATATGATGGCATACGTTTCCATGTGTTCCCTGTGTTCCTGCAGTGCCAGATTATTTAAAACTACTCTTGGAGTGATGTTCGCTCTGGGTCTACACGGTCCCTTTTGATTAACGTCCTCTTTTTTGCCTCCTTGGTTTTTGTCTTCTTCCTCCTTGTCCTTAGTGTTGCTCTTTTCCTTTGACTCCACCCCAGCTGTCTCCTTCTCCTTACTTCTGCTCTCTTCTTCCCCTGTACCTCTGACATTACTCAGATGGGTCTTGTCTCTGCTTGCCACAACACCTTTGTAGGAGGGAGTGGAGCTCCCTCCTCTGCGGGCTGCCATTAGGGTCACAAACTGCATGTCTCAGAGCTCTGCGCGATTTTCTGTCTCCTGTCTCCTAGTCTCCTCGAGATCCTTCCTACTATCTTACCCTAGATTCATACTGAAGATGAAATTACTCATTTTTTTCATGCATTTTTATTATTTCCCTAGGTGTTCTTTATGTTTCTACTTCCAACTACTCCGTGCAATGAAATCTTCAAAAGGAGAAAGGATAATTAATAGAAGGCAATGGCTTGAGTCTTGCCCAATTTCCATTTTTTTTTGCATAAGAAGTGTTCCTAATTTCTTTCTTTCCATGACGATATACACCCTTTATCTTTGTTTCTGGATACAAGCATGGTAAACGGGAGGCTAATAACGTAAAATTCTTTTCACATGTAACAAATTTATCTTATATACTTATTTTTCTCTCAGGGTGGAGATTGACCCGCCCGTTCTTCCTCTCCTTTTTGATGGTTGGGTTTTCCAGGCCCTAGGTTATGGTTATAAGTTGTTTTTTTTCCCTAGAGGAGAGCTAATGATTTCCGTTCTCTTTTCCAGATCACCACCCAGCACAGGTCCCCTACTCTTCTATGTAGCGACTCTTGCAAGTAAGCTGCTCTTTGGCTCTGCTATCTGACTGTGTCCACTACATATTCTAATTTTTCAACATCTAAAGATTTACAGTTGTATATTGTTTCCAGGTCTTTCGAGCCCATTTCAGCTCTATCTCTGTGGAAGAAATGTTTCTTGGTTTCGGGCGAGGGAAATTATTGTTGCTCAAGAGATGGGTTAAACCATTCTCTTATAGATACCTCAGGAGCTGTGATAGCCATAATTCCCATTTTTCTTTACGTTTTTCTCCATGAATCAAATGTTAGGGTTATATATGTTATGATTTTATATGCTTTCCTTGGAGGAATCTACGATTACTGTAGATAGTTCCTACAAAATCTATCAGTTTCCGTTTCTATCTGAAGTACTGACAACATCACTATATTATAAACATTTCTTTGGTTCTTAATAACCACTATAGTTTTTTTTTTTCGAATTCACAGTCATGGCTTTTACCGGTCACATAGTTCTACATCATATGCATATATTTTCTTTCATGCTGAGACAGTTATTTCCTAATAAGTGATCTCTCTTAACTATGAGAGGATTATTTCTTCTTGTAATTATGGTAACATAAAGATGGTATTTTCTGATATATATAATATATATATATATTATATATATATATATATATATATATTCTTTTCATGCAGTCTCTATTATTCCAGGTTCAGTGATAAAGAAAAAAGTTCCTTCTATTAAACAGCTACCGAATGAATTTTCTCTTTCTGTAACTAAACCACGAAAAAAAACAAACTTTCCCATAAATTCTACTTCTCCTCCTGGTTATAAATTCAATAGTTTATCGCCTAGACTCGGGGACTGTGCTCACCAGGTGGGTGGGTTTGGGAATGAAGAATGTTGTGTCGAGATCATTAAGCATGCAGACATCAATATCTTTGTTGGGTTGAGAGGGTTTGAAGCCACGCCAAAAATCATGGGACCTCCCTAATCTGCGAGATGGTGATCTTCATCGTAAGGATGGGATCTAGGAACGGAAGAATGAGCTGCCGGACGTCTAAGGAAAAACCATGACGGGAACCTGAAGTCACCATTACGAATATTCTTATTCAGGGCCATCAGATTCGTGTCATGGAAAGGCAGGTATCCTGCCAGGAGCACGAATAGTATGACCCCGCACGACTAGATACTTAGATGTAATGGAAACCAGGGAAAGAAGTGCCTTGTCTAACCAGCGGAAGAAGATAATGGAAGCGACGCTGCTTCCACTTCTGCCTACCGATGCATTGTTCCAGTTTGGATCATTAATTTAAAAATAATTCGCTGCAACATTTGACCTGCAACGTAATTAATTGTTGAATGGTCGTTTCAAATAACTCTGAAATATTAATCAATCCCGAAATAGTAGGCATGGATTAGTTTCCAGACAAAGGATATTCTCTTGAGAATGAATTTTGGCTATTGGTTTAAAAGTTCAACAAACCTATATATATATATTTATATATTTATTGGCGAAATATTAGGTTTTCTATTTTTGTTTGAGAACAAAATAATTTTGAAATAGTGTTTATTTTATATTAACTTTCATTTTTATATTAAATAAATGGCAATTCATTATATTTTATGGATGATATATTAATATGATATTGTATGGAATTAATTAATATTAATACTAATATTTAATATTAAATTTTTAGGATTATAAATTTAATGTATTAATATATACTTAATGTTATTGTGCAATATAATTGATATACCACTATAAACATATATCAACCATTTTATTTAATATAATTGTACTAATTTTTATAACAAATATATAAAAATTTGTTGCAGTTATTGTCTTAATCTTAATATACTCTAAATTATATATATTATATTCATTCTATTTATTTCGTAAGATGCTACAACATATATCACCTTTGTAAACAAGGTTTAATTCATTAATCCAACTTTCTTACCTAACAAATTACAAATTGATAAAAATAGTGTTTGAGTGAAAGAATTAGCATAGTAATTTTACTAATAATTGAAGATTGACTCTATGAAATATGGAATTTTATTTAAAATTTTATGAAATGTTTAAAATAAATTTAGAAAAAATAATAAAATACTAGTTAAAAAATAATATTATGAATAATGATTTAAAAAAAAAAAAAGAAAAAACATTTTTTTATTTATATTTTCTACTCGTTTATTTATATGCTTATTCAAGGTTTATGTGTAGATATTTCTTGGGAAAAAAATGATATTATATATCCAACAAGTACCCATTTTGAATACTTCTAATAAACTCCAATGAGGTGAACTTAATATATGAGATGAACTTAAATATATCGAAAGACATGTTTCTCATAAGAATTTGTTCAATGAAAAATTAAATATTACATGCAATGATGTTAGATATGGTTAAAACTTATGATAGACTTAATTGGGTCCTCCTGAGACTAGTTTGACTACAAATTGGTTTGCCTCTTGATATTATTGAGTGGATAATGGGATGTTACTTTGGAAAACTTTGCGGTACTAGTCAATGGCATTCCAATCTGGTTTTTTAAAGCCTGTAGAGGAATTCGATAAGGATGTCCACTTTCACCTTTTTTGTTCCTACTTGTGGCAAAAGGCTTAAGTCTATGCTCAACTAGACAGTTAGGGAAGGGAGAATCAAAGGTATACAAGTACTCACTCTCATCAAACTCATACATTTATTATTTGTTGATGACATGCTCTTCACTTTCACCTTTTTTGTTCCTACTTGTGGCAAAAGGCTTAAGTCTATGCTCAACTAGATAGTTAGGGAAGGGAGAATCAAAGATATACAAGTACTCACTCTAATCAAACTCATACATTTATTATTTGTTGATGACATGCTCTTCTTTAATTGAAGAATGAAGAAGAATTTGGCACATAATTGTGTTGTATTATGAAACTGCATGCATGGAAGTTAGTCCTTCTAAATCAATTATGTTAACTAATGGAATCTCTAATAGTCTAATTTTAGACTTAAATCTGTTCTTCTTGACATTTTTTCTTTTAGATGAGGGATTAAAATATCTTGATTATCATTTAAAGGTTAACATTTTTCCAGTTGTTGATTGATTGGCTTTGCATAGTAAAAAAAGTAAGTTGAATGTTGGATCAATCATTGGTGCAACGGATAACTCTCTTTGAGAAGTTGATTAACACTGATAAAATCGATATTAGAAACAATCCCAGTTTATTGGTTGGCTCTAGCTAAGGTACCAAAAAAGAATTTTAAATAAAACTAAAAGCTTATGTTTCCATTTTATTTGGACAAGTAAAAAAAAGAAAGAGATTCATTTAGCTCACTGGAATCAGATGGCCCGCTCAAAGAAATTTCTTTGGGAAAATGCGGCCTCAAAAACATTTTCATTTTTGCTAAAGCACCAACTTCCCATCTAATTCCTCCTCCAAAGAAGTATCATCATTACCACTATTTCAATTAACAAGGTTTGGAAGACCAGAAAAGCTCAGTGAATCAGCCGCAAACAATTTAGACATGTTTTGTTAGAAATTTTATATTGAACAAACTCAAGTCTAACTGTTTGGTCAAAATATCATATTCCAATCGTTTTTAGTATTTAGCAGGTGGATGAACTTTTCCATTTTCTAGGACTTGTTTGTTTGGTTTGACAACCATTGTTAGACCTCGAAATCGAACCCCGATCAACAGTTACAACATGCAACAGGTTCAACCATTAAACGAATATATATTTATATAAATGTACATGTAAAGAAGTCATTACATATACACGTATAAATAAATAAATATAAGTTTTTATATATGAGAAAAAAGAATAAACAATATTTTTAATGTAAAGTGATTTTTTTTGAGATTTTTTTTTTTTTTTTTTAACGGATGTATGAGATGCAGAGTTAATTTTTATTTACAATCAAAATTCATTAGTGTGTGCTGTTATTTTATTATTTTTTTAAAATGTATATTTGTTTTTTTGTATTTTAAAAAATATTATTTTTTAAAATGTTATATTGATTTTTTTGTATTTTAAAAAAATGGTTTATTGAGCTTTTGAGTGCATAAACAACATCCTAGACAAAAAGTAAGACAACTAAAATATAATCTCAAACAAGGGTTGATGAATCTAGTCAAAAATAAAATTACACTTCTATTTTAATGCAATCAAGAATCTACTATGTTTACATAAACCAATAAATTCAGAGTTTAGTTTTATTATTCCATTATGCATTTGGTAAACATAATGACATATATAAATTTAATGCGTACACCATTCACGAGCCATGAACAAAAGCACCAATTCATTTACACAATTATTCACCACAATTTTGTGTGATAGTACTACATTCCCTAATTGAAGCTTAAAACTTTTTTTGAACAATCCTCAATTCGAGCTCATCTTACCCTCAAAAGTTCCCTTCCAATATCTCCATATAAGAATGTATAAGAAAGCTTCAAGAAGTTACAAAATGTGCCTCTTTACCTACCTTGTTAACTCTTCCACACTTATGTATTGTAATACATTCTACTTGTAATTCATAAGATTTATTAATACAATACTTTTATTAGAGATATTACAAATTCAAACTTGTCTCTTAACCTATCATAAATTGACCCTATCGTACTTGCATGAATTGATAAGAAGACTTTATGTTAGACTCTTCTACAAGCTATAGCAATTCTACTTGGATGATAGTCTTGGTCACATTTGCATGTTGCTTCTTTTCCTTCGACAATTTATGTGTCAATATAATTAGTTCATTGAGAGGAAGGATGCCATCCCCATTCCAAAATATAGGTACTCTATTTATTTAAGCCAACTCCATGTCCTTAGTTAAATATGCATCATTGTCTTGCTACAACACATTAATGTTTGCCATCGCATATTTGAGATTGTAGTTGATGTGTTAAATGCTTAAAATTCCAAATATTTCACCTAAATCCATTGGGATGCACATTCAAGGTGGGGATGGGTTTATACTAGTCTTGCCACATAACGATTTCATCTATGTTCCAAATCTTCTTCTCCATTTCCATTGCTTTCCACTCTAGCTATTACTTGACCATAGAGGTATACATTTTAAAATCCTTGCAATAATGAATACATTAACAAAAATATTGAAGGGCGAGTGTAAGTTTATTCTTCTTGTTCATGAAAAAACTCGAATAACTTCATTATATTGTGCTTAAATCCTTTGTAATGTTAGTTGGTTTTCGAGGTGAGCTATATGTTCTTTATGTTTCTTAACCTTTTTAAGTAAGTTGAGGACTGTTTGACTATAAGCTCGACCTATCACAATCACTATAGTAGCTATAGCAACTAAGATATCTCATTTGATGCCCACTACTATTGAATCCATGGTTCTTATAAGAATATATTCATTATTAGTCATCCTTTATTTATGGGTTTACTCCTTGATTATCTCCCTCCTTCAATGAAAATCAAATGGTTCTAGACCATATAATGATATTTGTCTTTGTGATTTTCTAAGTAGCCCTTTTTACCATGATGCTTCTATTGCGGTACTAGTTCCTTCACTCACTAAGCTCAAGTCAACCTTTGTTTGGTCCCTTTTGTAATCCCTATAGTTAGTGGTGACTCTATTTATTCTTGTATGCTTAACCCAAGTTCTTCTACATGGTGGAATGATGTTACATGTGTCTCAATTACCATGTGTTAACTTCAATAATTCCTTTCAACTATGTGGCCTCTTTGTTTCCTTCACTTGCTATAAATTATAATCCTTTTGTATAAATCGCTAGTGCTTTTACTACTTATGTGGATAAATATCTTATGTTAATTCCATCCATCACCTATTCCTGAATAGGTTATGAAACATATTTGAGCATGTTTTGTTTATCCCTGATTTTGTTTTGTTACTTTTCATTTCCTGGACTAAATAGAATAAAATTATGTAACATGTCTACACTATTCCTTTTCTAGGAATCTACACTGCATAAAATACTCCACATACCATACAAATAAAAAGATGAACTAGATCCATGCCTTTAGAATTAAATTCAAAGAATGAATGAGAAGCCTCTTAAAGGGGTTAACCATATTTTACAATATAAAAAATGCACAAGATGATATGATCTCTAGAACTAGACCTCCTTGGTATATATAGGAGATGAAGGATACAATTAAAAATAAAGGGCCAATATGACCTTTCAAGGGCCTAGTCAACCAATAATGACAACACTCATTTAACGATAGACACCTAATATCTCAATATCTAGGCCTTAACATGTTGCCCCCTTCAAACAAGTGTTTTGCTCCACACTTGATTGTATATGAATGTTTTTGCATGAATATCTTATCTTCCCATGTTGTATCTTACATTGACTTATTATTCCACTTGTTGAGGTACTCAATAATAGTTGGATTCCATCATTGCTTAGTCCATGTTTCAAGTTCTAATACAATTTTCACCTCATCAATCTTTGAGAAATAGTACGAACAAGGATATTCCCATAGATAACCCTTTTTAAATAAGAAACATGGGATACTACATAAACATGTGAATATGGAAGTAAATCCAATTTGTAATCCATAATTTCAATCCTCTGTAATGCCTTATAGTGACCATAGTACCTTTGGTGCTAACTTATTGATCCAAAATGGATTCAAACCAAGAATTGTTGTAAGTATTGATTCCTATAAAATAGCAATTGATGAAGTTTTGTGTTGTCGTTGTGGAAAACACCTTCCAAAATTTTGCCTACGCTTGATTTTTGGAGCCTACTGAGGATTTTGTGATCTATTGTCCCATGGTCACTCCATAGTCAGTTGATGTTTTGAAAAGTTCTCAAGTATTCTTCTCAGGTTCTAAATGTCAAATTCACTCGCTCAAACATGCACATTCCTTTGATGAATTCATAAGCACACCTTTTTTTTTGCAAGCTTGGACCTACAATGTGTAATCCTTGAGAGTAAGACATGCACAGTCTCTAGGAATAGAGCTTGTGCAATTATAGTGCTTGTGTAGCCACTGTTGGCAGTGACTGCACAATCCATAAGGAAAAGGATTACACAATTTTCAAACCATGTCGATAGTCAATGCGCCACATCTCTCAACATTACCTCTCACTTTGGTTGCAATTGTACTTCTATTGCAGTGGGTTTTCTCAATTGTTGCTTTTGTTCACTTTTGCTTTCACAAGTGTCGGTTTCACTTTTGCGGTTGTCGTTTTTTATTTCTTTCACTTTAACAATTATCATTTTCACATTTTATTCACTATGAAAAGTGTCACTTTCACTTTCTTTAGATTTTGCAAGTTTCGTTTTCAATTTTTCTTATTGTTGCAAGTGTCACTTTTAACAATTTCCACTCTTGTATGTGATGCACCTTTGCACATCATTAGAGGTAGTTATAGCGCACTATTCTACATTAGATGGTCCTATATCATATAAATATGTTCTATACACATTCCTACATCTTAGCACACTTTCTGATCACAGTCGACACTTATGTCACAACCTCCGTTCTAAGTGTCGCAATGTGATGTTTCAATTATCACACTTAGAAATCAGTGTCGCCTTGCTTTCGTTTCAAGGTGTGACTGTTGGTTATGAGTCTTGTGAATTATCCTTGGCTTTTGTTGATGGAATTCATGTGTGTGATCTATGTTTGAGTATTGTTCAAATGATTTTCCATCTCTCTTACTCTATTAGTCCCACAACCATTCTGGAGTCTCTTGGGTGCTCCTGCCTAGTGCAAGTTAAGGAAGGTATTAACCCTCTTACTAGGTGATGAGAAAAACCTATCCATGAGCATAATTGTTGATATAGTAATATATCATATATATATATATATATATATATATTATCCTAGATTGAGTCTTTCTTAAGGTCATCTCTTATAATTACACATTGAGAACCTTCAAAGCATAGTCACCTAACCCTTGTTGCTTGTACTGACTCACTTCACTAAGCCTTATTCAGTTCTGCCTTGCATAGCACATGGATCACTTCTATTTGATAGCAAGGATCTTATTCACCCCCTTGCAAAATAAAACTGCACCATGTAAAAGGTCTCCTTCTTTCACAGTGTAGTGAGAACCCTACTAGCAAACTTACTTGACCTTTTGTTGGTTGCCTCAGCCAAAATCTCAATGTTATTTTCAAGTGAGCTTCCTTGAGTGCATTATGCATTTATAGTGTACAATAAATACATGAATGAGCGACTGCATCCCTCAACTGTTCTAGCATAGCAACCTACCCATCAAGCATTGCACATGTCGTAATTGTAGTGCCTAGTCTTGCCTTCTCTATTGACTAGAACCCCTCACTATTCCATCCCTTGTTTTTATTGCCTCCATAATAGATGTCATGGTTTTAATGGATAGTACAACCTCTCCTATATCATTGCTAAAGAGAGCTATGCAACACACTAAGCCTACCCTTCCTTCATAATGCATTGTGTAGTCTGAGTCAACAAGCTATTAACCCCTATCCACTAGACCTCCCCACTACACAGAAACTTGTCCTATCTCTCCTACAATATGCAGTGTGTAGTTCTAGTGTATAGTGAGACCATCCCATAGTCATTGTGATGCTTAACTACGCTATCATTGTCTCCTGCTCCCTTGAGCTCTAAGCACTACGCAGTTTCAGCCAGCAATCTCCTCGCACTGTCTCTTGCACTTTCCCACTGTGTTAGACCCTGAAGAGCCCCTCTTTGTAGCACATTTCGCAAATCAAGTTGACAATTATGCCTTCCCTCATCCAATATTTATCTCAACAGTGCAATCCTCAATAAGTTGTTCCTCCTCAATCCTTACACAGGCCCATCATAAGCAGCTTCTTCCACGAGCAAAGTAGGGATAGAATATACGATTTTAGGAATGATCCTTCCTTGTAATGAATGAAATTCAATGGAAAGTGTACCGCCTCAACATGGAAATATGATGCTCAAGGAATATTTCAAGGAGAATGAACAAAGACCCACTTGGAGAGAAGAAGTGAAAAGAACCATCATGAAGGAATGAAGAGATCCTAAACTATGACAAAAAAATGACATTTCATGATAACTCAGAAGGTTCCAATATTTATTCAAGACCATTTGGAGGGTGAATATAAAGTACAAACTATATTTATCATTAAGAATGAAAGACAAATTAGCAAGGAGAGAATCTTGGCATTGCCACATCGTCATGAAGTTTCATATCATCATTTCCAAGTTATGGCTTGTTCAAGTGTCGTCATAATGTCATATGTGTCGATGGGTCTTGCCACATGATGTGGAATGTAATTATGTATTATCAAAAGGAAAATGAAAAAAAATGAATATTTGGAAGTCCAAGAGTCACATGTGGGCAAAAGCATCAATAGAAGTGAAAAGGTCATTTAGGAGTCCAAGAGTCATGAGGGTAACTCAAGAATCATAAGGGATATGAAAGATCATTCCTCTTGTTATAAGAGAAACCTCATAACTCAAGAAAATGGATTTTGGAGTCTTAGACTTTGGAGAGAGATGCTTGGCTTCTCTAGCTTGGCATAGGAGAGAAGATCATTATTTAGAAAAGCAAGAAGTGAATTAATGTTCCACTACTAGAGCTAGTGGCTCACCATTGTAACTATGTACTTGAATATTTCACTTAATCAATAGAAGATCGCTCAACTAACACATTTTCATTCATGTATCATGAATCTTGTAAGATTTTTCTTTGGATGTTTGAGGTATATGTTATGTTTTTATGTAATAAAGAAATTGAAACACTTCATTGGATTTGGTGCTTATCTTGTTGAATGTATGTTGTATTTTCTTAATGATCATTCTGTCTATGTGAACTATTTTTCTAGATAAATAATGAATATTTCCTTGTTCTTGTGTGCCTCTCTTAGGATAGTACTTTTACCTTCCTTCTAGCGACCCACTCCTGCCTCCCCTCTTGTGAAGGCCTCCTTTTACACATTGATATTGGTGTTTCACTGTGTTAACTTATTTTCTTATTTCAAAGGTTATAGGCATACTCTCTTATGTTATTCATCATAGCCAAGGCAAACTTTGATTTATGGTGGTCAGGTTGATACTACGGATGGGACTCCTACTCCAAATGGTGTGAGGTCTAATTGGGACTTCGCATTGGGGATACCCCTTGTATGTTGGCGATATCTAGCAATATCAACAATTTGTAAACCACATAAAAATGTAATGCAATGTATAGTGAATAAGACAAAAGAGGAAAATTATGAATTAAATGAAAAGAAAAAAAAATTGGAAATGAGAGAAGGTTGAGAAAGGTCCTTGTTTTTTGACCTTCCCTTACCCCCAATTCTCTCTATTTCTCTCATGAATTTCATTCTCATTGTGTCTTTTGGTTGAGGAGAGGAGGCATTAGGAACAAGAACAACATTGTAACTAGATATTTTTTGAAATGAAAGAGATCAGTTAACTTTGAAGCTAGTTTTCCCATTTGGATTTCTAGGATAAGATATTTGTGTGTATGGCATGTTTGATTGTTATTTCTATACAATTTTTATGTGAGTTATATGATGCACTTATTTGTGTTTTTGGAGATGTTTTGAGTGTGTTAATGCTTGTTAGATGAAATTATAGCTTGAACTTCATGTTAATAGACTCCTATGAAAGTTTCAATGCGAGAGGAGTTTAATAACTACATGAAATTGACCCATGTTCCTAAATTGGTTAATTATAACAAATATATAGCACCCATTTTCTAATTGTTGTTGAAATTTGCGATCCATGGAAATTATAAAATGTCTACTAATCTATTTTTAATTCTCACCTTGTATTTAACAATTAGATGTTCCCTTTCTATTCAGAATCCATTGGGCATACTTAGGTTATTTAAAAATTGTTTTACTTTATTTACTCTTATCCCTAGACATTCTCACTTACCTAGAAATATTTTTTTATCTCATGTTCAATTGCTCATAAATTTAGGACAATTTACCTCTTTCTAAGTCAAATATTTAATTGTTAGGGTGTTTGATACTCTCAATAGGCCATAGGTGGCCATAGGGGCAATACAAAATTATGTTGAGTTACTTAATCTTCAAGCTAGTTGACTACCCTCTCCGTCAATAAAATTCATCATTGCTAGTCAATTAAATTTCAAACCCATGCCTTCTCCAAACTTAGCTTGTTTTGTAGAATGATTGTTTCTCATTTGTGGTTAGCTCCCTTCAAATTCTTGGTATATTAACTTGAAGGGAATATCAATCCAACCAAATGATTTTATATACTATGCCACAAGTGGGCATCAGCAATAAAATTTCAAGTACATTTTATTTTATTCGATATCTTTGTTAAAATTTGGTTTATAATGGCTTCTATGAAGTTATGAATTCACTCAATGATAAATAGAATACATATAAAATATTTGTGAACTCATTTTAAACAAATTTTCTTAGTCACAACAATTTTTCATCACTCCAACTAAGGTTATAATAAAACATCAAAGAACCACTCCCCAATTTATGAATCACATGGTATCAGAGTACTTGCATTGTTGACCATGAAAACTAATAGAAGTTGTAAGAGGACATTATAGAGCTTAGCATGCACATAGTAAATAGAGAAAGGTTGGAATACCTATGTGCTAGAAATGTTCAAATTTAAGAGGAGAACAAACATACTAAGGAGTAGATCCAAATCTTGAAGCAAATAATGGTAGAGATGGAGTAGCGCCTTGAGACCTATACCAAATTGTTTCCATTAGTAAAGAAGAAGTTTGAAGAATGATAAGACTCCCTTACTGTTATCATGAAATATTGGGACAAGTATAGAGACTAGCTTGTACACCTTAGTGAGAAGGTTATTTAGATAGATATTTGGCAAGAATATCAACCTAGGGTAAAAGCATGGATCTAGGTTACATTTTTTGGCAAGGGAGGTCCCGTTTAGGTGAAAAAATAGAGCTCGATTGAGTGCTTAAAGTGGATCGATTGAGCTAGTTTTAAGCGCTTGATCAAGCTCCTTGAGTGCTAAAACAAAGCTTGATCAAGGGTTAAAAATAATCCCTTGATCAAGTTATTGTTTAGCCCAACATTATGGCTCAATCGAGCATAGAAGATCAAATGATCTTGAGGGCTCGATTGAGCCCCTATGCTGTATTAAAAGGAATGCTCGCAATCTGTGCAAGTTATTTTTGCGTAGATCACTAGCTCGACTGAGACTTTAACACTTGACCGTGGATCTTGAAGCTCGATCAATGGATTCAACCATGGACCCAACCAAACTCCTGAACAATCCCGCCAATGTCCCAAAGGCTCAAGCTAAGGTAGGTTTCCTATCCTTTTTATTTAATTTTTCTTGCAAAATTAAATAAATTAATTTCAAAAAAAAAACTTACCAAACAAAAACACTGAAAACCTTCCAAAACCGCCAAAAAACCCCTTTAAAAAAAAAAAAAACTTAGAAAACCACAAAAAACTACCAAGAAAATGCTTCAAAACCACTAAGAGAACCATAATTTAGGTTTTAATTTTTTTTTTTAATGATAAAAAAATTATTTTCTTATTATTTTAGGTTTTAAATTTTTTTCTTTCGAAATTTAGTGAAATATTTTTCATAATTTCTTTTTTTTTGTTATTTTAAATTCATTTTAAATTCTAAACAAATTTAACTGAAAATATACCCAAAAAATTCCAAAACAAAAAAAAAAACCAAATTGTATGTTAATTTTTCTTAGGGCTATATTATTTACTTTGGTAATTGCATTTCACCATTTACATATAGAATCACCCCATAACATCATAACATTATTTATATTTACAACATTATTCAACAACATATGCAATTATATAGAAAGAACAACATCATCATCAATGCAACGAAACATAAAGGAACAATAGAAGAAAATCATACACACATAGAGACACCAGGATTAGTTGGATATCAAGGAAAAACCCACCACAAGGAAAACCCTTTAAAATTCTTCTTCTTATTATATTTTCATTGAATGATTCAACAAAAGGAGAGCACAATGATGCATATCTTCAACCATAATACTATCCAGCGATCTCATCTAAACAAAATTCATGAGATGAAAGCAAAAATATTAATAATCAAAACCTTACTTCAGAAGCCTGCAATCAACGGTCATTGTCACGGTCAACTACCAAACCTAGCAGTCAATGAGAAAATTCCATGGTCAACTGATAAAACTAAGTCCTAGGTCCCAACTGCATAGATGATGTGATGTGTGCATGGCTGAAAGGATCCATCTGCAGGGATGAGCGGACCTGTGTGGGGTTGCAATTGAAAAATTTCTTGTGACAACCCTGCGATTGTGACCCAAAAACCCGAGACATGTGCGCACTTAGAAACTTATAATCTCGGACTTGTACAAACCAAATTTCCGCGAACTTCCTTACACTTGTGCGAGCCAAAACCAAAGAAGAGAAGAGAAGAATTTTCCTTGATGATGTCCAAATGAGGTTGAGGTCACTTCTATTTATAGACTTCCAAGAGTATCCAATTTGCTTTAGGGCTGACCTGATCAAATATGCACATGTGGGATTTAATTCAAAAATACACTTTCTCTTCTTCAAATTGAGCACTTCAATAGTCAAAATTTGTCCTCTCGAAAAGAGGAATCTCGTCCCATGGTTGGAATTTATCAATGAGCTATTGAATTAACACTCCCTCTCAACTAGGGAGAAAATCCAACTAAATCTTGTAATCATCGCAATAATCATGTCATCAAATCATATCCAGTCTCAAGTATATCGATATCAAATGTCATCACTACTTATCTCTACTCATCTCGATTGTCTCTGCTCATATGTCGAACATTATTGAATATAAACGAAGAAGAATTTGATATTGGAGGGGATCCTAAGCTACCACCCTCTATCCATCGAGGAGTTATTTCTACTACAAGGAATCATTTCCAATGGGGAGCCCAATGCTACTACCTAGAAAGCATCAGCAGGGAGTTAATTATATGACCCACATCAACATTAGTGAGCCTAGTGTAATCTAGAACGACATCAAGGAGCACATATCAACCTGAAAGCACATCGAGATGCTTAGTCTCAACCCAGAACCGCATAGGGGAGAAAATATTGATCCAAAATCACATAGGGGAGCACATCTCAACCCAAAATCTCGCGGGGGAGTAAAACATCTTCCACCGCATATCGAGAAATAGATATTGTAAGGGAGCACATCTAATACATGTCATTTTGTCGCATTAGGAAAATGACCATCGGTTTGGCTATTTCACTATCCACAATTGTGTCCCAAGAATATTCCCCTACAAAGTTAGAATCTAAATCATCCTAAAGAAAGTGGAATTCCTAGATCCCATGGTACAAAAACCCTATTTTGGCTATATTCATAGTTTCCTAGCTAATATCTATGCGTACACAGAGAAGACCATTAAGAGCTGCACTTAAGTATGCATTGTCTTACACTATGACCTGCAAACATGACTCAACGAATGTAAAAATAAAAATTAAAGTCTAGAAACATTGTTCGTAGCATCTATTCCAACCCACCAAGCTTCAAATGGGTGCCTATTTAGCTTTGATCCCTCTCATCATGGAGCAACTCCCCTTCCTTTGTGGAACCCCTGTCCCACTAATAGTGGGTCTCGTCGCTTGGAGAATGGATCCATAACTTCCCATTCTTGGCCTATAAAGCTACTACAAGTATGAGAATTGGGGGAGGACTGTTTGAAGTAAGTTTACACAGTTGAGATTAGGTTGGAAGGATTTTCTTGCAAGGGAGAGGGTTGGAGATTGCAGAAGGGATTTGCAACATCAAGGCTATATGGTTGTAAGTATTTTCTCCAGTTTTATAAATATAAAAGAAATTGTTATTTCTCAATTACATCTTCATTTATTTAATCTATAGGATTCCTTGATCACCTACATGGATTTTGGTTTCATATTGATCAGTTTATGATATATAATTGATTAATTAGTCCATTTATCTCTTTGATTATATGTTGGATGCTTTGATCTCTTTTCTATCTTGTCTATGCATATCTTGTTCAAGATGTTATGGAGAAGTTTTTTGGAGCGACAAGAGGGATTCTAAAGCACCGAGGAACGAATGAATGGAAGGTTTGAAAGGGAATTCATCAATCATTTTTTTTAATTAATAAGAGGCCTCTGTCATTATATTTTCTTTCATCAATTAGATTCTAGAGAAAGGTAGCAATTTCTATTTTTTTGTAACTAGGGTTCTTTGAAGTATAGGGAGATCACTCTTGTCTGCAAGAGGGATTTGTCCTCATAAAAAATCGGCAAATACGTTGGGGATCCATCTCAGTCTCCTTTAGTTTTCCTTGTTTGATCTTGTCAACCTGCTGCATAAGCCTTCCTTGAGTGTCTGGAAATTTTATAAATTTGGATTTTGGGATGGATTTGATGTATTTTTTATTTTTCTTAATTTCCCTGCTGTGCACACTTATAATTTAGGCACAATGTGCACTTATACGCATTTACCTTTCAACAACACAACTTATTCGCACTGGTTTACTCCAGAGACTGCGCACATACCTGGAATTTTTTAAAAACTTAGTTATTTCCTCTTCAAATCAAACTTTTTATTTATCCCTGTTGTTTTGCACCTGTTTGAACCTCCTATGAGTGTTTTTCAATCTAACTGAATGTTATTTTGGGTTTTTCTTGTGATAGGTCTTGTTTTTGCAAATTAAGATTGAGTCTTGTTTCATGAATGGTCAACCTATAAAAAGAGAAATTTGTTGGCCTTGTTGAGCTGACTATCTATCTTTCTTTTGTTGATTAGATCATGTTTTAAGTCCAGTTTTCTCTTTTACAAAAGTTTATTTTGAATACCAAAGTGAATGATTTACAAGGTTAGGTTTTGTTTAGTAAAATACTTCTTATGCTAGTTCTGAAATGAAATTTTATTTTTCTTTCTATTTGTGGAAGTGTTCATGAAATGAATTAGTTATTGCAAGCAAAGTTATAGCATTCAATTAGTGAAAAATAATTTTTTAGTGATTATTGGTTTCTTGTTGCATTTTGCAGAATTTCTGAGTGATTGTATGAAAACAGAAGTTTCTTGATTTTTTGTGTTATTTGGGCAAATGAGAATTCTATTTTATTTTTCAATTTTTGGTAATTCGAAATTGGAGAGTTTCATTGTAGGAAAAGGAATATAGTGGGGTTGGAGTTTTTTCATATATTTCAGTTTAAAAAGTGAAAGGATCTCTCCTTATTTTAGATAGACTTTTCATTCAAACGAAAATATTAGATTGTCATTTTCAATTGCATTAGGATTTTTGTCAGGTCATAATTTCATCAAGTTTCACATCCATTCCTCTGAGTAAATAACAACTCCTAAAATTGACACTAATTAAAATAAATCTAGAAAGTGTTATTCTTAGGCTCTTTTCCACCTACAATAGATTAGTTTGTAGGGATTTGGAATAGGGAAGTGAGTAAACTTTCCAAAGATGTAGAAAAACACTAGAATCTTGTGATAGGGAGGTAAATCCAATTATTTCAAATTTTCTCTACGAAGTTCCCCTTACAAAGGAGTCAAGCACGAGATCATATCAGACCTAGTCAAGTGATTGTACCCACTTCATTGGCTATGATACAATGATTTACGCTTATTACAAAGGTGTTGAAAGGTACTTGGGGTCACTTGAAAGTAAACCTCCAATTAACCATATTGAGGAGCTTTCAAGGGGATTGAGCTATTTTACTTTTCCCTTGCGTGCACATTCGATCTACGACTCTTCCCCTAGGTTGAATTGTTGTGGTTGGTAACCTTAGTGACCATAATGCTAGGGCTATTACCCAAGGTGACGATAGAGGGAACGTCCTAATGTACCTGGAACAAACATTGGCTGCACTCAATTGTACTTTTTGGAGTGTAATCTTCGCTCGAGATGGCATAAGTGAAGTTACTTGCACCAGATTGTTTCATTAAGCAGGTTGCCAGTGTAACTATTTCCGCTCACTCTATATACAACCACGTCTCACTTTGATGTCTATTACATTGGATTTCATCGCCAACTAGTGAGCTTACCATGAAAAGCTTGTTTGCATGGTTTGAACCTTTAGAGTTTTTTAGCATGTGTTAATTTTTTAATTTTTTTTTTACTTTTTAGAGACTTTAAGGTTGGATTGTGGATATTTATTGATTTTGTGATAAATTTTTCATCCTGGCTGAATATCCAAGGTAGTCACGGAGAATGCAAGGTAAACCACCTGAATACACACCTAGTCAATTGGAAAAGATAAAAATCGAAAGGTCAAATTCAATCGGATCTAAAACCTTAGAAGAACCTGAAACATCAATAGTTTTAAAATATGAGACATTAGAAATGGAAGTGAATCCAACACAAGAAATAGAACTAGGCTTAGTTCACTCTGGTCCAGAGATTACAGAAGTAGTTCACACTGAATATGATACTAATGAAGTTTCAAATACTGAACTAATCGAACTAGATATAGAAGAACCTGAGTTTGAAGTTTCTCAACTTGAATCACCTTCAACTACTTTAGCTCCTACGCCTGAGCCACCTTCACCTTGAATAAAGCTCATATTTACAACTGGATTACGTCCTGGGTTAATTAGCATTGAAGATATTACTTGAAACGAAGAGGTAGAAACACCTCATTCTCCATTAACCGGTAGTGAATCTTTTGACCCAAGAGTTCCTTTCTGTCCTTTATGAATTGACCCTTGCTATATTACCACTTTGAATTTTTTAAGCTAAAATTTGTCACCACCACGCAATCCTTTTTATTCACCAGAAAGAACTATGTCATAAATTCCTATTGGAAGTCAACCCATTGATTCATTTATGTTTACCAACTCCCCGGAATCACCATTGTATGGTGGTCCATCAGTTCCTCCTGGATACTGGTCACTTATTGGAACTTTTTAAGGAGTCACTTCTTCTCTTCAACTTTCTACTTGATCATCTCGTTTATCTATGTCTACTATTCAGAGCATGAATTTCATTCCTAAAGCACTTACAACATCATACCAACAAATTCATATGATATCTGGTAACTCTAGTAACCCTCAAGTAACCCAAACTAGTATTTACTACTATCCTAGGGGCCAACCACCTTATCCTCCACCTGGAGGGAAACCTATTGTTGGGGGTCAACCTTTTACCGAAACTTATGGTGAGATACCTTAGCTCGGTCTAGGTCAACTTGCTATAAATCAACCTTTTATTGGTCCTCCTTATCCTGGGATGAATACTATATGGAACACTACTTTTACTCAACGTTATGGTCCAGTTTCCCCACAAGGGCCACTTTATCAACCTATTCAACCTACTAGAAAAAATAGTCCTCAAATACCTGTTCCAAGCATTGACGTACATATCGAGAAAACTGTTCATGGAATTCTTCAAACAATTGTCCAAGAACCTGTCTAAGGAATTCCACAAACATCTGTTCAACAACCACTTCAACGAACTATTCAAATTTCACCACAAACATCTGTTTAAACACTTGTTTCGCAACCAATTTCAAGTTCTCCTCAGACACCTATCCCAAGACAATGACAAACGACCGTTCTTGTTACCCCTCAAATATTTGTTCCTCAGATTACTTAGGCAATCCCTCAAGTTTATTCTTATCAAAACGGCCCTATGGTCCAGTCTATACCCCAGATTCCTATTGGGAAACCTATTATAGGAATAGTGCAAACACATTTTCAAGGTCAAGATTTCCAAAGTCTACATTTTCAAGGTCAGGCTTATCAGGTTCCACCTTTTCAAAGACAAGTTTTTCAACGTTCACCTTTCCAAGGTCAAACTTTCCAAAACCCATCTTGACAAGGTCAATTTATTCAAATCCAAGTTGTTCGAAGTCAATTTGTTCAAGGTCAAGCTTTGCAAGGTCAACTTGTACAAGGGAAATATTACTTAGGTGAAATGGGTGTAGCTCAACCCTTTCAGAGTCAACCGTACTCCGATAATACTTATCAAGTCCATGTTCAACCTAAACCTAGTATGGTTCACCTTGGTTACCCTGGTGGAATTCCAATTCCAACAGCATAGGCTATTTCAGGTCATCCTCGGTATCCTCCTCCAGGGGCTGGTCTCAGCCCGTAAGGTTATCAAACTTTACTGCAAGACGCTAACTGGGAGTTATTATTTATTACAACTTTAGATTTACCAGATTTATCTCAGTTAACCAATGATCCTATTTATTATTATCCTTATTGGATGGCAATTCCTACCAAGTTACTGAGTGACATACCTAAATTTGAAGGAAAATTTGGGGAACATCCATCTAACCATGTGATGACATATCATATTTGGTGTGCATCAAATTCTCTAATTCACGATTTTGTCCATCTTTTCCTTTTCGAATGAACTTTAACAGGTTCATAAAACAAATGGTACATTGAGCTACCTCCCACCTCTTTCCATAACTTTAACTCCTTGAAAACAACATTGTTAACCCACTTTCAGTTACTGATCTGTTATGATACTGGTACTGAACTATTGACTTCTTTAAAACAATCAAAATCGACTCACATTTCTGATTACATCCATGAATCGAGACATAGACGTCGATTAGTCAAAGTTTTTATTCCAGATCAGATTTTAGCTGAGTGGTTTACAAAGTCACTTATTCCCATTATCATGGATGATGTTGCCAAGGGAGGTGTCATCACAGAAGAGAAGATAATTTTGCGTGCCCAGTACTTAGACTTAGTCTACACACAATCTGGCACTTTTTACGAGAAAATACAAAATTTACTGTGCCCTACAAGTGATCCAATAATTACTTCTCCTACAAGATCTAATGATGTTGATGGTATCATAGGTTCTATTAGCCAACAGTCTAACGGGAGATACAAAATTTCTATGAGTACTTAGACTTTGGCTATACAAGATTCACCATCTGAAAGCCTTTCTCTAGAAACTATTTATGAGATTAATGTCATAGAATAATCTATCAACAAATCCAAATCGACTGAAGGTAAAAAGAAGGGGAAAGGTAAATCGAAACAAAATTCTTCTTCGAAAGAGAAACCTGCTAAAACTAAATCTACTGATGAAAAACACAAACCTCGTTATCCTTGCCTTATTTGCTATGAAGATCATTATATGAAGGAATGCTCTCATCAGGCAGAGTTTTCCAGATTGATCGAACGTTCTCCAATTCACGCTATTTTTAAGGATCCATTTCCTTCTCAAGACAACAAGATGGTTTCTCACAATACATATTCCTCTTCCACATCGCAAGATATCATGATGATGCCTTCACAAGAAGTTATGGTAGCTACAAGATCGAGAGATTACAGATCAAAGGGTCCTGTCAATAATGGAAATGAGGGTATTTCATCTGGTAAACCTTCAAATTGAATTCCTCCTACTACTTTTGAACCATAACAGATTGAGAAACTGAATCCTGACATGATGATCCTACCACCTACCAAAGGTGTGCTTCGAAAATAAACTTTCAACCCGCATGCTAGAGCTACACAAAACAACACCATTGTTGAAGATTTGGCTATGTCTCCTCCAAAAATGTCAGCTCTGGAGGTGCTACAAACATGTCCAGCACAATGAAATATTTTATTTTCATCCATGGTGTTATCACAAAACCTTGACCTGATAGGCTGCTGATTATGAAGGCCTTGTGTAACTCTTTCAAACCTACTTTTGGCTGAGGCTTAGCCTCCTCAACCTGAGAGGGCTCTCTCAAAGGATTAATGATATTGATAATGGATTAGATGGCTAACTCTATTAAACAAATGAATAAGTGTAAGTGGTTGAAACACAATCAATAAACATCCATTAGGCTTATCGAGTCAGAAAATATTAGTATGATAACAGTATCAACTAAACATGGAAGTCAGGGCATCAACAGTTCAATATATAAGTTAACACATAGAGACATGTAGGAAAACACAGTCCATAAATGTATGAAGGAAGCTAGAGCATGTAAATGAGTTCTAAGTATTATACATTCATACTACTGCACATAAGGAAATAAGGACAAACATAAGCAAGCCACCATTGAACTCCTTCTGAATCCTGAGAAGTAAAGCCAAAGTCTGCATTCATAAAAACATAATCTTCTACAATGGCACAATATGAGTCTTTCTCTAAACATTTCCAACCCTTTGTACATTAGATCTTCTCCTATATATAGAGCTCTTTACATGACTTATATTCCTCCTCTAGGATGAGGAAAATTCGAATTCTACCTGATCTGACAGCTATTGACACTTAAAACTAACTATTAAATGCAAATGACAGCTAACTAGCAGTCCTAGAGACCTAAAACAATTAGGAGTGTAACTCCTCATTATGATTAAAACAACCTTATCTAGGAATTAAAAACTCCTTTGGACACCTATAACTCCATGAATTTGAAGTTTATGGTCCTCATAAGCCTCCAGCTGGCCCTTGATGACTCATCCTTTTACTGCTCCTAGAAACTAGGAGACTGTTCCTTGCTCTGTTCTGGCTGAAAAATAGGTCTTGGGATAGAGCTCATATCTTCTCATAAAAAATGTATTTGGAAAACATGAAGGAGGATTTTGTCAACCAATCCGTTCTGAACAAAAATTTCTCTTGGTTTTTTGAAACACCTTTCCTATCGCCCAGAATGTGTCTTTGAAAAAAAGGTGTAAAACAGAGAAATATGCTTGTGAAAAACTGCACCTACAGCAATTTCATAGCGCAAGTTTGGTCCTTCATTTCTCCCAAATCATAATGTATTTGAAGAACGTGGAAGAGTTTTTTGTACTTCAGTATCTTAGTAATGGAAACCTCTTTCAGTTTAAAGACATGAGTTTTTAACTGCTCAGAAACTCTTCTAGAAGTTGACTGGTAAAAACAAGGAGACAAAGTTCCTCCCTTTTTGCTTTTGGTCTCCACAAGGATCTTCGAAATCAATTATCCCTGTTGTTTTTCATAAAATTGCATTGGATTATCATGTTTTACATACACTTAAGACCTTGTCTATATATACATGTGAAGACAAAACCCTTTAATGCTGCCTGATGCATCTTGAACAAAATTAGCTATGAATAATGACCATTTTATAACATATAGCTTTAGAGTTCATATATGTCCTTCTTCTGCTTGTTATGCCTTTGCTGGATGCTCATAATTTGTTAATTATTTTCCCTTTGTCACTCATAATTGATCAACTGAATTATAACATGCAGCTACAGCAGTTTCGTAGCGTGCTACGAAACTGTTGTGCATTAGGCATCATCTTCAGCAGTTTCGTAGCGCGCTACGAAACTGCTGTGTAATTTCAAAAACACAGTTTTAATGCCAAAATTTGACCGTCTTGAGCTTATTTATCTTGAAATGTCCCTTTTCATGTGCTCTGAAGTTTTTCAAAACTGAATGCAGAGGAACCACTCTTTAAGGAAAACTTCAAAAAGGTAAATCATCAAAATTTAGGACTTAACCTTGTTTGCTGTGTGATTTTCCTTAGCTAAGGAAATCCTTTCTGCTGGCTTAGTTGTATCTTCAAATCCTCGATTTGCCTCTTCATAATTATGATGTTGGGTCTGAGCCTATTATTAATCCATTTGATGTATCTTGCTTTTCTTAATTGAGGAACTGCCTCACTTGAATTTGATGAAGATTTCTGATCTCTGCTCACCATGGGCTTGTTTGCTCAAACTAAGAATTGTATGAAATGTCTATTGCATGAACACAACCAAGATCAGCATGAATATGTCTAGGATCAATTAACTCTTCCCTTACCCTTTTTCTTTGAAATTTTTTTAGTGATAACACACAGGATTTGTTGTTATGCTAGACTCTAATATAATTATTTTTTATTTCGAGATTCATATCTCAAGACTCCCTCATCAACTAGCATTCCAGATTCCAGTTTTCGTTAAAACCAGACGAGTGTTTCACATAGTTGTTGATGAAGGAGATTCTATGTGTATTATGTCTATTGCATGTTGGAAAGATTTAGGCTATCAACCCATCAATCAGTCACCTACCACTTTGAAGCCTTCGATGTAAGAGGTTTTCATCCTTATGAAATCCTTAACGATTTGCCCATAGATCTAGAAGGTAAAATGGCGGTGATTGAAGTTGAAGTTGTTGATGCTCAACTCGATTATAACCTTTTGATTGGTATAAGTTGGACTTACACTATGTTAGCAATGGTCTCATCCCTTTTTTGAATGATACCATTTCCTCATAAAGGGAATATTTTCAAAGTAGACCAGTTGTCTTACTATACTTCAGACCCAAATTACATGGGTAGCATACCATTTTTTACTAAAATGAATGTTCTTTATGAGGATGTTGCTGTTTGGTTGCTCAAAGACTCGTCATTGATGGGAACCTTTGTACTTCCTCCACCTAAGTTTCCTTCTAATTTTTCCAAGGTTAACATGATTACATCAAGCACCATGGAGTCATCTGATCTCTGGATAGTTCCTTTAGAGTCTAAAGTAACCTCCTATGGAAATGAGATGCCTTTATGCCCTTTTGAATTGGCTTATTAGGCAGTTCAGACATTTTTCGACCCTTCATCTCCTGATATTGATCAAGTGGATACGGTCAATGATGATTATTCTCCTTTACCTTGGTTAGAACCAATTTGATTTCCTGATCCTTTTGATTATACATTTTCAATCAACAAAAGTATCATGGATGTTATGAATTTGAATGAAATGCCATGGGATGATTACCATCATCGTTCATATTTTCTACCTAACCCTGATAAAATCGAGAATGATTTTTTGAATATTTTCTCACTTGAGATTGTAGATAATCTAGAATGGCCCATTTCATCTTTTCAAGCTGAATCCAAAAGGAATTTGGGGATTATATCTGTAATGATTGCCATAGATATCTCAGCGAAAACATGAATTGTTGAAAATATTTCGGAGGTGCTTCATGCTCAGTTGAAGTGATTCAAACGTATAAAGCTCTATTTCAAGACTTTTGTGACATTTTTGCTTGGTCATATGAGGAAATTCCAGGAATCGATTTAAGCATTGTTGTGCATGAGATCAAGACTTACCCTGATGCCAAACCTATTAGACAATGATTACGTCCTGTGCATCCACGAAAAGCTACTTTGATTAAAGCTGAGGTCGAGAAACTACTTAACGCAAGTTTCATCTACCTGGTTCCATTAGCTGACATGGTATCCAATATTGTACTTGTTAACAAGAAAAAGGGAACCATTAGAGTGTGTCGATTATAGGGACATTAACAAGGCTTGTCCAAAGGAAAATTATCCCACTCTCTATATAAATCAAATTATTGACGAATGTGATGGAAATGAATTTTTTTCATTTATGAATGGATTTTCTGGCTACAATCAAATCAACATACTCCCAGTTGATCAACACAACACCACATTAATCTACCCTTGGGGGAATTTTTCCTATCGAAAACTCCCATTCGGTTTGAAGAATGTTGTTGCAACTTTTCAACAGGCAATGTATTATGCATTTCACAATGTCACGCATATTGTGAAACCTTATTTGGATGTCTTTCTAGCTCATTCACTGAGACAGGAAGACCATCCAATGCATTTGAGAGAAACCTTTATCAGATGTCATCATTACAATATTCACTTGAATCCACATAAGAGTGTTTTCTGTGTGCAATCTGGTCAATTGCTAGGATTTGTCATTTCAAAGAAATGCATTCATGTTGATCCCTTGAAGGTTGAGGCTATTTTGAATTTACCTCCTCCTTCCAATCTACGCCAACTCCAAAATTTGCAAGGGAAGGCAAACTTTCTACGTTGATTTATCCAAAACTACATCGAGTTAACTAAATGTTTTACTCGACTTTTGAAAAAAGGGATCTCCTTTATCTAGAATAAAGTGTCTCAAAAGGCCTTTGTTGAACTTAAATATGCGTTGACCCATACACTGTTGTTGCATCCTCCCGATTATCATCGAGACTATTATTTATACTTAGCCGTGTCTTATGCCACCATTGGCATGGTTCTAGTTCACGAAGATGAATCGAACAAAGAGCATGTGATATATTACTTAAGTCATAATTCGATCAACACTGAAGAAAAATATGCACATGTGGAGAAATTGGCTTTGGCAACTGTTCAAGTTGTCCAACGTTTTCTTCACTACATTTTATTGTGCAAAACTACTTCGATTTCCAATTGAAACCCCATGATTTACATTCTTACCAGACAATTGCTCGGGGGAAAGTATTCCAAATGGATAGTTATCCTAAAGGAATTCAATTTGGAATTTTTAAAATCCAAATCCAAGAAAAGGAAAACATGGCATAATATTCTCTTCCAGAAGAATCCTCTCTTTTTAATCAGTACTTTAGATACATGGTATGGAGATATCGTCATTTATCTTCAGATCCTGACATTTTGGCATGAACTGAGTTGAACTAATCGTTGTCATATTCAGTATCAATCCAAACAATACAATATTGTTGGTGATACGCTTTATCATCTTGGTGTCAATTCCATATTCAGACAATTTTTAACTCACATGGAAGCCGAAAAGGCATTCAATGACTACCATTCTGGAGGTTGCGGCAGTCATATGTTAGGGTTTTCCACTGCTTAAAAGATCCTACACACAGACTATTTTTGGCCTTCTATGTTTAAAGACTGTATCATTGCGGTCTGAAAATGCCATAACTGTTAAATTTATGATCGAAAAATGCATGCACATACAACTCCTCTTCACCTAATCATTGTTTTTGGTCCTTTCGCTAAATGGATTTTCGATCTCCTTACATGTAATTCTCACTCAGCCAAGGGGCATGGGTAAATTATCCTTATGGTATATCAGTTTACAAAATGGGTGGAGGCAATTCTCACATATAAGGATGATGGTGAATCAACATCAATTTTCATTTTCAATTAAGAGATTTCCTAATTCAAAGTTCTGCGAGCCATTTTCACATACCATGGTATCCATTTTCAAAACCATATGATGACTGATATTACCACAAATTTAGGCTTGTGTCATGATAGTTCTACTCCATATTACCCATAGGTAAATGGCCAAGTGGAAGTCGTTAACAAGGTCTTTACCACCATGATTAAATAGGGACACATAAACGAGATTGGAATGTAATGCTTTATCCAACCTTGAGGGCATATCATACCACAACAAAAACTTTGACGGGTTTTAGTCTTTTCCAGTTCGTTTATGGCATGGAAGCAGTTCTACTATTTGAATGTGAGATACCATCTTTGAACCTGGAAATTGAATTGTTACCACACACTTCTGCTGAAGAAGAACGTTTCCTGTACTTAACATCTCTCGATGAGACACATTGTGATGTTGCATTAGCTAGCGAGGCTCAAAAGAAAAAATTTAAAGTACAGTATGATAAAAATGTCAAATCCCATTTGTATGCAAAAGGTGATTTATTGTTGGTCTAAGATCAAGAACATGACAACTTAGGTGCTGGTAAATTCGAAACCATGTGGCATGGCTGTTGGCTTAGGTTGGTGATCTAAAAATCAGATCTTAAATAAATATAAAGGTATTACAGACTCATCTGCAGGAATGCCTATATTACTTAGTGAAATAGATAAAAAAATATTGCAAATGATATAGACAATGAGTAGTTAGAAAACATAACAGTCACACACATCAACACAACAAATAATCAAGGAGTTCACTAGACTTCTTGGCTACGTCTCCTGGTCCATCTTTCAATGTCGACCTCTATATTATGTCTTCAAGAGTAGATTATTACAAGTTTGAGCTCAAACCGAGTCTCAACGCAACAGTGACAAAATAACAAGGATTTACTTGAAATCCTCAAGTCTACAAGAGTACACAAACTCTCCCTCTTTCTCTCTGTCTTCTGCTTTCTCTCTGTCTCAGCAACTGCTTTCCCCTCTGTCTCTACCATTGAATGGCTTTTAAGCGTATCGGTGCTATCGGTTTTCATTCCTTTCTCAGGCTTTCTAGCTCCCAACCCCTGTCCGTTCATCTCCCTTTCGAGCATTAAACAATCATTGTAAAATGCTGAAGGTATGGTGGCCACCTGTTTGTAACGGAAAGGACGACTGGTGTGGGTGAAATCCCAAAAAGTCATTTCTCTGTTTACTCAGAGAAATACACAAAAAACACTAAAAAATATGACAAAACACTTTCTATCAAACTTCAAATAATATTGAATCCGCCCTATAATCCTATCGGGTGACCCGCTTTTAATCGCTATCGCAAGCCCACTGTTGATCTGCGTGATTTCTGATCCAACGACTGATATATATTTCGGGTGGGTTATGTGCACGGAGATTACCTGCCCGAAAAGGTGGTTTTCTCTCTCCTGCACCAAGCCACGTGTCGGCCAGTGTATGGGATCGGGTGGAGCCTGTCCAATACCACTTACTGCTTGAGGCCCACCCAAAATCCCGCTTACCACAGAACTCAAATAACCCAAATTCGCATCTATAAACCTTTCGGTCTGGATTTATCACTTCAGGTCATTTCCTTTGTATTTTGGTTTTATAACGGAAATGCGCTAATACACAGAAAAGTCCGACAAAATCTTTTATATTGGAACTCAAAACTTATAGAGCCGCATTTATAAACCTTGTCGGGTCCAACTATAGCAAGTCGCATGTTGTATCGGCCCTGCTCCTTTGTATTGTTGTGATGTGATATTGCGATGCGATATATCGCAATCACATATTGCATGGTCTTCGGGCCTCTGGTAAGTCTTCCCTTTGTGTTATAGCGATGCGATATTGTGATTTGATATTGGTCATTGATCAGTCCGATTTGACGGCTCCTATGCAATGTTACTTCTGCCTTTGCTTAGCTCTGTTTTCTGCCATTTTTTCATTGTTTTCCCTTCCGATGGTGTTTCCAATAGTTAATATATATGAATATATAGAGGTTTTAGGATCCATTTTGGATCACACCTTCCCACTGAAAAGCTTTTGGACCACCAAAAGTTGTTTTTTAGGCATCAATCAAGTGAGGATACAGCTCCCTCACTTGTCCAATTTATATCCATCATGCATTGCATGGTTTTGAACCTTTGAGTCCTATTCTTAGGTACTCAACATCCCCTCGATGTGTAGTTCTCACCTTCCTGTCCAGAACTATGTCTTCCTATAACTCATTGAGATACTCAGGCAACAGATCATCAATAGAAGGAAACTGACATTGCTCCTTAGGATCTTCAATCAATGGAGGTTCATTTAGTCTCAAGTTTTCTGGATTAACGACTGAATAGATCTACATATAAACTGATAAATCAAGGAGAAAAACATTTCCACCAATTTTATCAAGTATCTTGAAAGGTCCATACCTTATTGGTTTTAGCTTCTTACCCTCACCTTGCATTCTATCTTTGCTAATGTACAAGCAGACTTGATCACCAACTTGGAGACTATGCTCAACCCGATGCTTGTCATGTCTTTCCTTATATTTGGCTTGACTTCTCTCCAACTATTCTTGTACTGCATGGTGAAATTCCTGGATTTGTTCAATGAACTTGGTTGCTTTGTCCACATCATTGTGTCCATCAATTGCTATGTCTTTACCAAAAACAAAATCCAAGGGAGACTTTGGTATAAAACCAAAACAAGTCTCAAAAGGAGATCTCTTAGTAGAAGAGTGCTTGGCATGGTTGTAAGCATGATGAACATAACACAAATGGTCATCCCAAAGCTTGGGACGCTTGCTGCAACAGCCTCTGAGCAACTGGATCACTGTCCTATTGACCACTTCTGTCTGACCATCTGTCTTTGGATGAAATGTTGTGCTCTTCTTCAACTTGGTGTCCATCAACTCCCATAGATTTGACCAAAACTTCCCAACAAATCGAGAATCTTGATCAAATACAATAGAAGTGGGTAAACCAAAATGAACCCATACATTCTGAAAGAACAATTTTGTTATTTGGTCAGTTGTAACCTACTTGTTACAAGGTATCAAAATACACATTTAGTGAACCTATCCACAACAGCATAGAAATAATCATGACCTCTTCTAGATTTTTGCAATCACCCAATAAAGTCCATGGAAACACTTTCCCAAGGACGAGAAGGAATTGGAAGTGGAGTGTACAAGCCTAATTTTCTATTACTTGGCTTGCTTGTAGCACACATAGTACACATTTCGATATATCTAGAAACTATCTCATGCATTCTTGGCCAATAATAGAACCTTTGCACTTGTGCAACTATTTTACTTACACCAAAATCCTGATATTAGAGAAGTATGTGCTTCTCAAATTATGTTAACTCTTTCAATTTGTGGAATGCATGATCCGGATTTAAACAGGAACGCAACAAATTACAGAGATAACCATATACACAAATATGCAGCGGAAATAATACTTCATTTCATTAATGGAAAATACTGAAATATGCTTACAATCAGAAATGGAAATAAACTAGCTAGGGCGATGGTAGCTATCTCTGAGAAGAGATGTGAGGGCTACATGCCTCTGAACTGACTTACAATGAGGCTCGAAGGCCTATTTATTGTTGAGAAACAATGAAAAAACCTTAACATTCCAAAACCTAACCCTAGGAGATGAAACGCCAAACTGTGGGCCCCGTTTGGGGGTAAGTTGGTACATCAACTTCCCAGGGTCGTAATTTTAGCATATGATCTCCGTTTGACGCGTACAATAGCTCATTAGAAAGATCTATTCGAGCACTATCATTGTTGGAACAGCAACACCGATCCATGTTCCATGGACCCGTGTTGCCCCTGGGATCCAAAAAAACGTCGTTTAGGGCCTCAAAACGGCTCCGGAAGTTCAGGACCCGAAAAACTGCTAAAAATAGTAAGTTGTGCTACAATTAAGGAAACTGAAAATGCTGAGAAAGACAATGGTGGGGGTCCATGTGGGCTTGGCAGGTGGCCACCAATATCCACCTGGATCATTCCTCCCCCCTTAGGAAGCAATGGTCCCCATTGCGTTGCGCTCCTCCATCAGCTGAACTTGTCCTGCAATCTCTGATGTGTCCAGCAATGGTGGGAAGCATGGCCGACGACGGTCCATATTAAACACGCGGTGCAAGCGAAGGAATGGAGAAATGCTGTGCTTCAAAGCATTGTTTCCCATAGCCTTGATACTGGTGTAAGGACCTTGTCGGAGTGGTCTGAGCTTCTGATGGGCTCTTGTAAGGCGTTCTTTCTGCAGATGTAACCAAACTTTGTCGCCCACCTGAAACTTATGTAATATCCCTGTTGGTGAGGAGAAGTTGTTCCTGTGTTCTGTCATGACCGTATCCCTTTGCTGCTGCTGCTGTGTGGAGGAACCCTTTGCGGTAGTCATGGATGTAGCAACGATCTTCCCCTTACTTTGGGAGTGAACCATACAGATGAATTTCCTGGTCTGTGATATGAGCTTGCTGCCTTTCTTAGCAGTGATCAAAGATGTGGCGGTAGGTGGGGCTACCCCCGGGATCCTGTATAATGAATTATTCAAAGAAATAATGACAGCGCGAGGCCTTGACTCATACACAGCATGTCGCCTCCACAAGTATGGCTGCCCTAATAATACATCACAAACATCCAGAGGTGTAACATCACACAATACCTCGTCTGTGAATGGTTTGATGCTGTAGGGAAGGCGGCACTGCTGGCGAACTTTGAGATCTCGTCCTTCATGAAGCCACCCGATACTGTACGGCTGCGGGTGTGGTGTAGCCGGTAGGCCCAACCGCTTCACGATCTCTGCTGAAATCAGGTTCTTTTGGCTGCCACTGTCGACAATGAATTGCAGCGGCGAACCCTTCACCCACATCTGTGAGTGGAAAAGACGTTCCCTGTCCTCTGGCTCTTCAGGCTCATTCTTCTGGATCTTGGCAGTGGTAACAGTGGCG